>JACERR010000397.1:20000-27500 GCA_016760335.1 Gastrodia elata | reverse complement strand
TGTGTGTGTGTGGGTGTTAGGTATACATACTCACATACTAATCTCTATTTGTGTGTTGTCTATATATATATCCACACACACACACATACTCATATATAATAATCTCTATCTAGTGTGTGTAGTTTATATATATATATATAATATATATATATATATATATATATATATATACCACACTTACACACACACACACACACACACACACACACATATATATATATATATATAGATACTAATCTCTAATGTGTGCCTATATAAATATAGACACATACATACTAATCACACACACACACACACAACACACTCATGAGTATATATATGACTGTGTGTATGTGTGTGTGTGGTGTGTGTGATAATACATACATATAATGCATACACATAAAGATTAGTATATATTAGTGTGTGTGTGCGTGTGTGTGTGTGTTTTGGGTCACACAACAAACACATATAGATATATATATACACAATCATATAAAATATATAACTGTGTGTGTGTTTTTTATGTGACCCAGCACACCCACACCCACACACACTTATATATACTAATCTCTATGGGTGTATGAATCACATGTATGTATTATCATTGTGTGTGTATGTGTTGAGTGTGTGTGTTGTCTATATATAGGCACACACACAAACACACATTCACCGTATATTTATAAGCACATACACACGTACGTGTGTTATATACGAATATATATATATATATATATATATATATATATATTAATATATATATATAAACTCATACACACACCACCCACACACACTGTATATATATATTGACACACACCTATGAATATGTATAGACACAAACCACACATACACACAATATATACTAATCTCTATGTGTGCCTATATATCTATATAAGTGTGTGTGTGCCTAACATATATGTCTAAACACACACACATAGAGATTAATATATATGAGTATGTGTGTCTATGCTGTGTGTTTCTGTTGTACCAGATATATATGTATTCCCCAACATACATACACACACTCATATATACCTATCTCTATGTATATACTTCTACTTATCTTTATGTGTGTATGTTTGTGTGTGTGTGTATGTATGCACACACACACGCACAAACTCATTTATATTATATATGAGTGTGTGATTAGTATATATATAGAGACATATATATATATATATATACTATATATATATATATATATATGTGCCTCTACGAAGAGAGATCAGTATATATAGGCAACCCAATACACACACATAAAGATGTGCCCTCTACGTATGTGTTATATAGGCACCTAATACACACACATATACACATAGAGATAAGTATTTATATTTATATATATATATGTACATATAAATATAGGCCACACAGAACACACACATAAAGATTAGTATATATAAGTGTGTGTGTGTGTGTGCTATATATATATATTGAGTATGTATGTGTGTGGTGCATGTGTTTATACAATATAATTAAATTTATACCAATATTTATGTCGTTGCAATTAGTATATATGAGCGTGTGAGTGTGTCACAAACATAATATATATATATATATATATAATATATATATATATATAAGATGTTATCTGTGAATAGATTGTGTGTATGTGTGTGCTTATATATATTCATATATATGCACATACACACAACACACAAACCGTATATAATTAAAAATATTCATATATATACTCACAACTGTATGTATATACACACACACACATAGAAATTAGTATATATATACATACTCGCACACCCCGCTCATATATGCAACCGTATAAATGTATAGACACACACAATATATATATACCCAACACACACACCACACAGACACTGTATATATATATATATATAGACACACACACACACACACACTCATACATGCATATATAAATATAAATATATATATATATATATATACATTCTCACAATCTGTGTGTGCATGTATATGAATATAGAACACACACGTATGTGTGTGTTGGGTATATATGCTCACAACCATATTTAAATATATAGACACACACATACACATATAGAAATTAGTATATATGAGTGTGAGTGTGTGTCTATATATTTATATATGGTTGTGAGTATATATTCCCAACACACACAACAGTATATATACTCACACATATAGTTAAATATATATGAGTGTGTGTTTGTGTTAGGTATACATACTCCCACAGCCTTATATAACACATACATGTGTGTGTTTGTGTTGGGTATACTTTATCTATATATATATATATATATATATATATATATATATATATATATATATATATATATATATATATATATATATATATATATATATATATTGTGAGTACACACACACACGTAGAGATTAGTATATATATATATTTGTGTTTGCCTGTGTGATAATTATGTGAGTGTGTGTGATATCTACATGTGTGTGTGTTTGTATGCATGTAACACACACACACATAGAGATTGAGTATGTATACCCACACAGACACACACATAGAGATTGAGTATGTATACCCACACAGACACACACACGGTTGTGAGTATGTGTATTCAATACACACACACACACACACACATAGAGATACGTATGTATAAGTATATGTGTATATGTGTGTGGGTATACATACTTAATCTTTAAGTGTGTGTGTGTTTGTGTGTGTCTATATATATATATACACTCATATATAGAGATTAGTATAATTATATACGGTGTGTGTGTGTGTGTATCTATATATTTGTCTTGGTTGTGTGTGTGTGTGAGTATAAACACACACACACACACACATACACTCACACACACACATACACACACACACATACATATATATATATATATATATATATATATATTATATATATATATATATATGAGTGTGTGAGTATGCATAGAACACAATCTCGATATACTAATCTCTATATGTGTCTTATATATTTATACATAGTTGTGAGTATGTATACTAATCTCTATATGTGTGTTACTCACACACACACCACACACACACACTCAAACACACACACAAACACTCATATATACTTATAACATATATGTGTGTTGGGTATATATACTCACACTCATATATACAGTTATGTGTGTGTAAGTGTGTACGTGTGTCACACACACACATAGAGATATGTATGTCTACCCAATACATATCTCTATATATGTGCACACACACACACACCCATATATTCTGAACACACATACACACTCACACACACATAGTTATATATACATGTATATGGGTGTGACAAATACCCAATATAGAGATTTGAACATACACACACACGTAATCTTCATGTGAGCGGGTGTATGTGTGTATACATACTCACACACACAGACACACACACACACTGTGATACCCAACATATAACACACACACACATACACACACATACACACATACTCACACAGACACACACATAAAGATTAGTATATAATAAGTGTGTGTGTGTGCGCTATATATATATATTGAGTATGTATGTGTGTGTGCATGTGTTTATACAATATAATTAAATTTATACCAATATTTATGTCGTTGCAATTAGTATATATGAGCGTGTGAGTGTGTCACAAACATATATATATATATATATATATATATATATATATATATATATATATATATATATATATATATATATATATATATATATATATATATATAATATGTATATCTGTGAATAGATGTGTGTATGTGTGTGCTTATATATATTCATATATATGCACATACACACACACACAACCGTATATAATTAAAAATATTCATATATATACTCACAACTGTATGTATATACACACACACACATAGAAATTAGTATATATATACATACTTGCAAACCTGCTCATATATGCAACCGTATAAATGTATAGACACACACAATATATATATACCCAACACACACACCACACACACACTGTATATATATATATAGACACACACACACACACACTCATACATGCATATATAAATATAAATATATATATATATATATACACATTCTCAGAATCTGTGTGTGCATGTATATGAATATAGAACACACACGTATGTGTGTGTTGGGTATACATGCTCACAACCATATTTAAATATATAGACACACACATACACATATAGAAATTAGTATATATGAGTGTGAGTGTGTGTCTATATATTTATATATGGTTGTGAGTATATATTCCCAACACACACAACAGTATATATACTCACACATATAGATAAATATATATGAGTGTGTGTTTGTGTTAGGTATACAAACTCACAGCCTTATATAACACATACATGTGTGTGTTTATGTTGGGTATACTTTATATATATATATATATATATATATATATATCTATATTGTGAGTACACACACACACACATAGAGATTAGTATATATATATTTGTGTTTGCCTGTGTGATAATTATGTGAGTGTGTGTGATATCTCCATGTGTGTGTGTTTGTATGCATGTAACACACACACACATATAGATTGAGTATGTTTACCCACACAGACACACACATAGAGATTGAGTATGTATACCCACACAGACACACACACGGTTGTGAGTATGTGTATTCAATACACACACACACACACACACATAGAGATAAGTATGTATAAGTATATGTGTATATGTGTGTGGGTATACATACTTAATCTTTAAGTGTGTGTGTGTTTGTGTGTGTCTATATATATATATACACTCATATATAGAGATTAGTATAATTATATACGGTGTGTGTGTGTGTGTATCTATATATTTGTCTTGGTTGTGTGTGTGTGTGAGTATAAACACACACACACACACACATACACTCACACACACACATACACACACACACACATACATATATATATATATATATATATATATATTACATATATATATATATATATATATATATATATGTGTGTGTGAGTATGCATAGAACACAATCTCGATATACTAATCTCTATATGTGTCTTATATATTTATACATAGTTGTGAGTATGTATACTAATCTCTATATGTGTGTTACTCACACACACACCACACACACACACACTCAAACACACACACAAACACTCATATATACTTATAACATATATGTGTGTTGGGTATATATACTCACACTCATATATACAGTTATGTGTGTGTAAGTGTGTACGTGTGTCACACACACACATAGAGATATGTATGTCTACCCAATACATATCTCTATATATGTGCACACACACACACACTCATATATTCTGAACACACATACACACTCACACACACATAGTTATATATACATGTATATGGGTGTGATAAATACCCAATATAGAGATTTGAACATACACACACACGTAATCTTCATGTGAGCGGGTGTATGTGTGTATACATACTCACACACACAGACACACACACACACTGTGATACCCAACATATAACACACACACACATACACACACATACACACACACACTCACACAGACACACACATAAAGATTAGTATATATAAGTGTGTGTGTGTGTGCTATATGTATATATTGAGTATGTATGTGTTTGTGCATGTGTTTATACAATATAATTAAATTTATACCAATATTTATGTCGTTACAATTAGTATATATGAGCGTGTGAGTGTGTCACAAACATATATATATATATATATATATATATAATATGTATATCTGTGAATAGATGTGTGTATGTGTGTGCTTATATATATTCATATATATGCACATACACACACACACAACCGTATATAATTAAAAATATTCATATATATACTCACAACTGTATGTATATACACACACACACATAGAAATTAGTATATATATACATACTTGCACACCCGCTCATATATGCAACCGTATAAATGTATAGACACACACAATATATATATACCCAACACACACACCACACAGACACTGTATATATATATATAGACACACACACACACACACACTCATACATGCATATATAAATATAAATATATATATATATATATATATATACATTCTCACAATCTGTGTGTGCATGTATATGAATATAGAACACACACGTATGTGTGTGTTGGGTATACATGCTCACAACCATATTTAAATATATAGACACACACATACACATATAGAAATTAGTATATATAAGTGTGAGTGTGTGTCTATATATTTATATATGGTTGTGAGTATATATTCCCAACACACACACAGTATATATACTCACACATATAGATAAATATATATGAGTGTGTGTTTGTGTTAGGTATACATACTCACAGCCTTATATAACACATACATGTGTGTGTTTGTGTTGGGTATACTTTATATATATATATATATATATCTATCTATATTGTGAGTACACACACACGTAGAGATTAGTATATATATATATTTGTGTTTGCCTGTGTGATAATTATGTGAGTGTGTGTGATATCTCCATGTGTGTGTGTTTGTATGCATGTAACACACACACACATAGAGATTGAGTATGTTTACCCACACAGACACACACATAGAGATTGAGTATGTATACCCACACAGACACACACGGTTGTGAGTATGTGTATTCAATACACACACACACACACACATAGAGATAAGTATGTATAAGTATATGTGTATATGTGTGTGGGTATACATACTTAATCTTTAAGTGTGTGTGTGTTTGTGTGTGTGTGTTTGTGTGTGTCTATATATATATATATACACTCATATATAGAGATTAGTATAATTATATATGGTGTGTGTGTGTGTGTATCTATATATTTGTCTTGGTTGTGTGTGTGTGTGAGTATAAACACACACACACACACACATACACTCACACACACACATACACACACACACACACACACATACATATATATATATATATATATATATATATATTATATATATATATATATATATATATATATATATGAGTGTGTGAGTATGCATTGAACACAATCTCGATATACTAATCTCTATATGTGTCTTATATATTTATACATAGTTGTGAGTATGTATACTAATCTCTATATGTGTGTTACTCACACACACACCACACACACACACACTCAAACACACACACAAACACTCATATATACTTATAACATATATGTGTGTTGGGTATATATACTCACACTCATATATACGGTTATGTGTGTGTAAGTGTGTACGTGTGTCACACACACACATAGAGATATGTATGTCTACCCAATACATATCTCTATATATGTGCACACACACACACACTCATATATTCTGAACACACATACACACTCACACACACATAGTTATATATACATGTATATGGGTGTGATAAATACCCAATATAGAGATTTGAACATACACACACACGTAATCTTCATGTGAGCGGGTGTATGTGTGTATACATACTCACACACACAGATACACACACACACTGTGATACCCAACATATAACACACACACACATACACACACATACATACACACACTCACACACACATATATATAAATAGTGTTTGTATGTATATGTGTGTGTGTATAATTTTCTATGTGAGTATATATACATATATTGATAGTATATACAAATGTGAGTGTATGTGTGTG
>JACERR010000397.1:15000-17500 GCA_016760335.1 Gastrodia elata | reverse complement strand
GTGTATGTGTGTGTTGAGTATGTATACCCAACACACAGACAAATATATATGGTTGTGGGTGTATATACCCAACACACATATATACTTATCACACAGACACACATATGCTAGACACACAAATATGTGTCTTATCATACAACACATGTGTGTGCGTCACATGTGTGTGTGTGTCTGTGTGTCATTATATATATACTGTGTGTGTATGTTGTGTGTGTTCGGTATACATATTTATTTATAGTGTCTATATATTAGTATATATGAGTACACACACACACATATAGAGATATCTGTGCTTGTGATAACACATACACACACAAACACACATATACATATAAATGTGTGCACACTGATATAGTTGTATGCTCAACACTCACACACACATAGAGATTAGTATATATATGTGTGTCACACATACACATACAAACACATACATACACACATACACACACACTCATATATACTAATTTTTATATGTGTGTATTTATATGTTGGGTATACATACTTATCTCTATATGAGTGTGTGTGTGTTGGGTATATATACTCATAACATATATACACATACACACACAAGTATACTAATATCTACGTGTGTGTATTTGTGTGTTTGTGTGTGTGTTATGCACCCACACACACATGTGAGTATGTATACTGTGTGTATGTGTATACGATTGTATTGGATATATATACTCACAACACACACACATGCAGTCATATATATACATGTATATATACACACATGTATGTGTTATACACATATATATATGATTTGTGTATTGGGTGTGTGTTTGTGTGTTGTGTATATGTTTGTGTTGGGTGTACATACTAACAACACACACATACACTCATACATATATACTAATCTTTATGTGTGTGTTATACACACACACACACACTATATATTGATACACACACACACAAATATAGAGATTAGTATATATATGTGTGTGTATGTATGTGTTATTAGTATGTATACCCAACACAAACATATACACAACACACAAACACACACCCAATACACAAATCATATATATATGTATATAACACATACATGTGTGTGTCTATATACATGTATATATATGACTGCATGTGTGTGTATTGTGAGTATATATATTAATACAATCGTATACACATACACACAGTATACATACTTACATACATACTCACATGAGTATATATACCCAACACGCACACAAACACGAACACAAACACACACACATAGAGATTAATATATATTAGCAAGTGTTTCTGTGTGTGTGTGTTTGTGTGTGTGTGTTTGTGTGTGTTGGGTATATATACTCACAATCATATAAAATTATATAGACACACAACACACACACAAACACACCCTTAGATATGTGTGTGTGTGTGTGTTGGGTATATATACTCAAAACTGTATATAAATATACAGACACACATACACGCACATATATTAGGTATACATACTCATATGTAATTGTGTGTTGAGTACACACACATGCACTCATATTTACTATTTTCCTTATATGTGTGTATGTGTGTGTGTGTGTGTTTGTCTATTTATATATATACTAATCTTTATATGTATGTGTATATATTAGGTATGTATACTCATGTCTATATATAAATATATAGACTCATATTCACACACTCACACTCACACAAACTCATAACCATATAATATTTATAGACACACAAATATAAACAATATATATAAGTGTGTGTGTGTGTCTGTATATATATATAATATGTATATATATATATATATAAGTGTAATATCTATGTGTGTGTGTGTGTAGGCACCCACAAACACACACTCACCAATCTTATATATTTTTATATGGTTGTAAATATATATACTCAACACACACACACACACACAGATTAGTATACCCAATACACACACAGAGATTAATATACCCAACGCACACACATAGAGATAAGTATATATGAGTGTATTTTGTATGTGTTAAGTGTGTGTGTGTGTTTATATACAGTTGTGAGTATATATACCCAACACACATACAACTCATTAAAATAGATTTGTATATATATAGGGATGTGACACACACACACAAAGAGATTAGTATACATAGACATACATACGTATGTGTTATATACATATATACGCTCATATACATGTATATAATTAGATACATACACACCCCTACTCACACACACACACATACATATTAGTATATATGAGTGTGTATGTGTGTGTGTGTATATGTGTTGGGTATACATACTCAT
Organism: Gastrodia elata; assembly: GCA_016760335.1. NCBI lineage: Eukaryota > Viridiplantae > Streptophyta > Magnoliopsida > Asparagales > Orchidaceae > Gastrodia > Gastrodia elata. The sequence goes on along the minus strand of JACERR010000397.1, from coordinate 15,274 downwards.
AATTGTATATATATATATATATATATGTAAACACACACACACACACATATTTATATATACTTATCTCTATGTATGTAGAGTATATAAGCATATGTGTGTGTTTGTGTGTGTGTGTATGTGTGTGTGTCGTATGTGTTCGTGTATTGGCTATACATATTCACAATCATATATAAATAGATAGACACACAAGTATGTGTTGTATGCATATATATACAGGCATGCACAGACACATACACACACCGTATATAAATATATAGACACACTCATATATGCT
>JACERR010000397.1:0-2500 GCA_016760335.1 Gastrodia elata | reverse complement strand
GCCCAACACACACACACACACATGCACTCATATATACACTATATATTTAGTATGTATACCCAGCACATGTATATATACTATGTGAGTTTATATATACATACATGTGTGTGTATACACACACACACACACTCACCCACACAAACACACACACACACAGTCACACTCATATATACTAATCAGTATATGTATATATACTCACATACAAAATTATACACACACACATATATATACAAACACTATTTGTATATATGTGTGTGTGAGTGTGCGTGTGTGTATGTGTGTACGTGTTATGTGTTGGGTATCACAGTGCGTGTGTGTTTGTGTGTATGAGTATGTGTACACACACACATACACTCACATGAAGATTACGTGTGAGTGTATGTTCAAATCTCTATATTGGGTTTTTATCACACCCATATACATGTATATATAACTATGTGTGTGTGAGTGTGTGTGTGCGTTTAGAATATATGAGTGTGGTGTGTGTGTGTGTGTGTGTGTGCACATACATATAGATATGTATTGGGTAGACATATATATCTCTATGTGTAAGTGTGACACACGTACACACTCACCTACATATAGATATGTATTGAGTATATATACCTAACACACATATATGTTATAAATATACATGAGTGTTTGTGTGTGTGTCTAAGTGTGTGTGTGTGTGTGTGTATGTGTGTGTGTGTGTGTAGTGTGTGTCTGTGTGTGTGTGTGTGTGTGTTTAAACTCACACACACAACAAAGACAAATATATAGATACACACACACACACTCATCGTATATAATTATACTAATCTCTATATGTGTGTGTGTTTGTTATGATCACACACAAACACACACAGAGATAAGTATATATGAGTATGTATACCCAATGTGTTGGGTATACATAATCACAACCACACACACAAATACACACATAAAGATAATACACATAGAGATTTGTGTGTGTAAGTATGTATGCGCAATACACACACACACATGCACTCATATATACACTATATATATAGTATGTATACCCAACACATGTATATATACTATGTGAGTTTATATATACATACATGTGTGTGTATACACACACACACACTCACCCACACAAACACACACACACACACACACACACTCACACTCATATATACTAATCAATATATGTATATATACTCACATACAAAATCATACAGACAGACACATTATATACAAACACTGTTTGTATATATGTATGTTTGAGTGTGCGTGTGCATATGTGTGTGTGTGTTATGTGTTGGGTATCACAGTGCGTGTGTGTTTGTGTGTATGAGTATGTGTACACACACACACACATACACTCACATGAAGATTATGTGTGAGTGTATGTTCAAATCTCTATATTGGGTATTTATCACACCCATATACATGTATATATTACTATGTGTGTGTGAGTGTGTGTGTGTGTGTTTAGAATATATGAGTGCGGTGTGTGTGTGTGTGTGCACATACATATAGATATGTATTGGGTAGACATATATATCTCTATGTGTAAGTGTGACACACGTACACACCACCTACATATAGATATGTATTGAGTATATATACCTAACACACATATATGTTATAAATATATATGAGTGTTTGTGTGTGTGTCTAGGAGTGTGTGTGTGGTGTTTGTGTGTGTGCATGTGTGTGTGTGTGTGTAGTGTGTGTGTGTGTGTGTGTGTTTAAACTCACACACACAACCAAGACAAATATATAGATACACACACACACACTCACCGTATATAATTATACTAATCTCTATATGTGTGTGTGTTTGTTATGATCACACACAAACACACATAGAGATAAGTATATATGAGTATGTATACCCAATGCGTTAGGTATACATAATCACAACCACACACACAAAAACACACATAAAGATAATACACATAGAGATTTGTGTGTGTGAGTATGTATGCCCAACACACACACACACACATGCACTCATATATACACTATATATTTAGTATGTATACCCAACACATGTATATATACTATGTGAGTTTATATATACATACATGTGTGTGTATACACACACACACACTCACCCACACAAACACACACACACACACAAACTCACACTCATATATACTAATCAATATATGTATATATACTCACATACAAATTATACACACACACACACACATATATACAAACACTGTTTGTATATATGTGTGTGTGAGTGTGCGTGTGTGTATGTGTGTGTGTGTTATGTGTTGGGTATCAGAGTGCGTGTGTGTTTGTGTGTATGAGTATGTGTACACACACACACATACACTCACATGGAGATTACGTGTGTGTGTGTATGTTCAAATCTCTATATTGGGTATTTATCACACCCATATACATGTATATATAACTATGTGTGTGTGAGTGTGTGTGTGTGTTTAGAATATCTGAGTGTGGTGTGTGTGTGTGTGTGCGCACATACATATAGATATGTATTGGGTAGACATATATATCTCTATGTGTAAGTGTGACA
>JACERR010000396.1:27500-29094 GCA_016760335.1 Gastrodia elata | reverse complement strand
TTATCTCTATGTGTGTGTGTTTACACACATAGATATATGTCTATATATATGATCTCACACACTCATATATATATATATAGATATATATACATATACATAGATGTGGTTGTGAGTCAGCACATGAGTGTGTGTGTATATGATTATGAGTATATATACCCAGCACACACACACAATATATATACTTTTCTCTATGTGTGTGTGTGTGTCTGTGGTGTGTGTATATATGTATATATGCCTATGTTTATACATTGACACACACACACATGTTATATACATGTATACACACACATGTGTGTGTGTGTGTGTTGGATATACATACTCACACTCACGCATGTGCTATCACACACACACATAAATATATAGAGACACACACACAATGTTTATACATGTATACACATGTGTGTGTGTGTTAGGTATACATACTCATACACATGACACAACACTCACATACATACTCACATGTGTGTGTGTGTTTGAATGTGTGTGTTGGGTATGCATACTTGGGTATATACACAGACACTCATATATAGACACACACACACACACATAGAGATTAGTATTATGAGTATGTGTGCGCGCGTGTGTGTATGTGTGTACGTGTTGTGTTTGTGATATAGGCACACATTGACAAAGGGATAAGTATACATGTATACCTCACACACATATGTCTCACACACACCACACACACTCATGTATACTTATCTCTATGTGTGTGGTGTGTAACACACATGTGGTGTGTTATATATATTTATACTTATCTATATGTCTGTGTATGCCTATATCACACACACACACATACATATTTATATATACTAATATCTATGTGCGCATGTTTGTGTGTGTGTTTGTGATCCATATATTTATACTCACACTCATATACCCAACACACAAACACATATACACACAAACACATACACTTAGAGATTAATATTATGAGTGTGTAACCATATATGAATATGTGGTGTTTATGTGTGTGTGTGTGTTGGGTATATATAGTATCACACACACAAACCCATGTGCGTGTGTTGTTGTGTGTGTGTGTGTCTCTACATGAAGATAATATATATGAGTGTACACCACACACCACACACAATATATGTAATACATACTCGTAGACAAACACATACATAGATATGGGTATACATATTCATAAACCATATATATATATATATATATATATATATATATATATAATATATATATATATATACACACACACAAATATGCGTGCAACACACCACACACCCACACACACACACACACACACAATATATATATATTGTGTGTGTGTGTGTGTGTGTGTGGTGTGAGATTAGATACGTGTGTATGTATACCAACACACTTATATAAACTATCTTTATGTAAGTGTGTGCACACACACATGGACTTACACACACCGACACACACACACACACACACAATTACACACATAATTACCCACACAATATACATAGTATTTATGTGTGTGTGTGTGTGTCTATATTTATATATGGTTATGAGTACACACACACACACACTCATATATACTTATCTTCATGTGTGTATGTCTATATACTAATCTGTTTATGTGTGTGGATATGAGTGTGTGTGTGGG
>JACERR010000396.1:7500-20000 GCA_016760335.1 Gastrodia elata | reverse complement strand
TATATAGAGCTCACAATATATATCTATATATACATATATAGATATATAAGTATATAGACACACACACGTATATGTTATCACACACACAAATAAAATATATAGAGAATGTATATGAAGATATAACACATACGTGTGTATGTATATATATATTATACTATTGTGAGTATGTATTCATAATACACACACATACACACACATATATACACACTTATGGTTGTGAGTATTATACCCAACACACATATATGTGTGTATCTATATTTGTGTATGTGTGTGTGTATTGGGTATACATAATCACAACTGTATATAAATATATAGACACACACATGTATATATATATCATATGCATGCTCTATATATTTATCTCTGTATGTGATAACACATATATGTATGTGTCTATATATGTGCTAGTGCTTGTGTGTGTCTATATATATAGTTATTAGTATATATACCCATGTATATAGGTTTGTGTGTGTTTGTACACATACATACTCACTCACACACATACAAACACACACACATAGAGATAAAGTATGTATGAGTGTGTGTGGTGTGGTGTTGTGTGTGCGTGAGTGAGTATGTATGTGTACACAGATACACAAACACACATGCACTCAGTTGTGAGTATGTATACCAAACACACACACACACACACACACACACACACATGCACTCAATTGTGAGTATATAAACCCAACACACACATACACTCATATACAATAAATATTTTGAGTGTGTTTGTCTATATATTTACGGTCTTACAAATACACACACACATACACATACATACTAAATATATAGACACCACAAACATAAACATACACACACACACACACACACCTATATATATATATATATATATATTATATATATATATATATATATATATAGATAAGTATAAGTATATATATAAGATTAGTATATACACACGTATGTATATATATTATATATGAGTGTGTATGACACACACACACACACAACACCACACATATACACCACACATTGAGATAAGTATTCATGAGTGTGAGATACACTCATATATGTATATATTGAACTCACAATCGTATATCTATATATACAATATAGATATATAAGTATATAGACACATACACGTATGTATTATCACACACATAGATAAATATATAGAGCATGTATATGAATATATAACACATACATGTGTGTATATATATTTTTATATACGGTTGTGAGTATCTATACTGAACACACACAAATTCACGCACATATACACAAACTTATAGTTGTGAGTATCTATTCCCAACACACATATGTGTGTGTTTGTATGTGTGTGTATATATGTATTGGGTATACATACTCACAACCATATATAAATATATAGACACACACATGTATGTGTTATATATTCATATACATGCTCTATATATTTATCTGTGTGTGTTTATATATATATATATATATACAGTTGTGAGTATATTACCCAACACACATAGACACATGTATTATACACACACACACACATGCACCACACATAGAGATTAGTATATATGAGTGTGGTATGTGTGTGTGTGTATACTATTGTGAGTATGTATACCGAATACACACACATACATAAAGATTAGCATATATGAGTGTGTGTATGCTGTATGCATATATTTAGACCCACACACACACAGAGATAAATATATATGTGCATGTGATAACACATACGTGTGTGTATGTGTGATACACAATACATATATGAGTGTGTGTGTGTGTGTGTGTCACACACACAAACACATAACACATGTATATAACATATGAGTATATGTACTGCTACAGACAACCTGTGTGTGTGTGCGTATAGACACACACACATGTATGTGTGTATATACGAGTATATATAGACACACACATATGTACTATAAAAAATAGTGTCTGTGGTGTCTTTATGTGGTGTTGGGTATAGTTACTCATAATCGTAATATATATATAGATATATATCTATGTGTATGTGATATATATACTCATATAACACACACATATATAATATATATAGATACAAACATCTCTATATCACACACACTCATGTGTATAACATATCAGTATATAGAGAGATTAGTATATATGAATGTGTCACACATACATATACTTAAGTATATATGAGTGTGTGGTGTGTTTGTGTGTGTGTTGGGTGTGTTTATGTGTGTGTGTGTGTGTGTGTCTTTTGTGTGTTTGGGTATACGTACTCATAATCGTAAATATAAATATAAATATAATATATAAATATATATTATATATATATGTGTGTGTGTGTGTGTGTGTGTGTGTGTGTGATATATACTCATATATATACATACACACACATACAATATATATAGATACACACACATCTGTGTTATCACACACACTCATGTAAATAACATATGAGTATATAAAGATTAGTATATATGAGTGTATCACACACACATATACATAAGTATATATGAGTGTGTGAGTGTGTGTGTGTGTGTTGGGTGTGTTTGTGTATGTGTGTGTGTGTATGTGTGTGTTGGCTATGATTGTGTGCTTTTGTTTGGTGTGTGTGTGTATGTATGTGTGTTAGGTGTATCTATGTATATGTACTTATTTGTATGTGTGTTGGGTGTGTGTGTGTCTGTGTATGTTGGGTATACATACTCTTATATATACGATATGTGCATGTGTGTATCTACATACATGCATACAGACACGTACTCATGTGTGTATGTGTGTTGGGTACACATATGTAATATGTATCTATGTGTGTGTGATAACATATTTGTGTGTGTGTGTTGGGTATACATACTCATACCCACACATCCACATATGTGTTATCACACACACACAGATATGTATACACACACTCATAATATGAGTTGGGCATACATACTCATAACACACACAACACATATACGAATATGTGTAAGTTTGTGTGATACTCACAACTGTGTGTGTGTGGTATGTGTGTGCGTCTATATTATATGTGTGTGGTGTGTGTAGTTGTGTGGGCATATATAGGGTTGTCACACACACACACGATGAGTGTGTGTATGTGTGTATCGTGAGTGTGGTGTTTGTATATATATATATGTATATATATATATTAATCCCTATATATTTATATACTATCACACACACACATGTATGTGTTTCTATGTGGTGTGTGTGTTGTCTATATATACACATATATACTAATCTCTAGCACATACACACACACACAGTCATATATACTTATCTCTATGTGTGTGTGACATACACACACATACGTACCATATATCTGAATATAGACGCACACACACACACACTCATATATCTTTATGTGTGTTGTGTGTGTGTACTCACATACATAAACACACACACTCACACATATTATATAAGTATGAGTATGTATACCCAACATAGATATATATAATCTCTTTATATGTGTTTGAGGGTGTGTGTGGTGTGTGTGTGTGTCTGAGTGTGTGTGAGGGTGCGAGTGTTGTGTGTGTGTCTGAGTATGTGTATGTGTGTGTGTGTCTCAATATACACACACACTCACATAAAAGATTCTGAGTATGTATAATCATAGAGATAAGTATATACGAGTGTGTGTGTGAGTATGTGTATGTGTGTGTTATATAAATTTATATAAATATATATATATGCCACTCATATATATACACAAACATCCACACTCTAAATACTTATCTTCATATGTGGTGTTAGTGGTGTGTGTTGATATGTGAGTGACACATACACACACGCACAAACACACACACACAAACATAAATATATAGATATATAGATATATATATGATACACACATATTCACACAAAGATTGTATTTCATACATGATATGTTATCACGCACACACAGATATATATATATATATATATATATATATATATATATATATATATATATATATATATGTAGGTATGTGTGTGTGTGCATGTGTGTTGGGTATACATACTCACAAAACACACACATATAAGTATATAAGTATATATTGAGTGTGTGTATGTGTGTGTGTCTATATATGAGTGAGTGTATTTGTGTGTCACACACATATAAGTTTTATATATTGGGTATACACACTCATATATAGAGATTATGTCTGCGTATATGTGTGTGTATGAGTGTGTGTGCGCGTGTTACACTCGTAGACACACATAGTATATATGAGTGGGTATATATACGTGTGTGTGTGTCTGAGTATGTATCCCCAGCACACACACACACTCATATATATATATTATATATATATAATATATATATATTATATATCTATGTGTGTGTGTCTGTGTGTGTGAGTATGTATACATACGATGTGTGTGTATGTGTCACACATATATAAATATATAGACACGCATTCACAAACTCATATGTACTTATCTCTATATATATATATAGGTAGAGATGTGTGTGTGTTTGTTGTGTGTGTGTGGGTTGGTGTGTCTGTGTATGTTGGGTGTGTGTGTGTGTCTATAATAAATACACACACATACACACACACACAAACACACATTCATATATACTTATCTATGTGTGTGTGGTGTTGGATATACACACACACAAATAAGTATATATGAGTGTGTGTTTATGTGAGTGTGTATTTATGTGTGTGTGTGTATATGTATTTGTTAAAGACAGACACACGCACACACATGTATATATACTAATTTCTATGTGTGTGTATATATATATATATATCTATGTGTGTGTGATAACACATATGTGTGTGTCTATATTATATATTTATATATATACTAATATCTATGTGTGTGCCATATATAAATATATAGACACACCTACATATGTTACACTTTTACATATCATGATGTGTATATACACATAGATATTAGTATATATATATATATATATACTCACAATTGTATATGCAACACACACACACATGCACACACAACACCAACACACATGAACACCCAAGCACACCCACACGTTTACACACACACACAACACACACCACACACACACATATATATATGCGTGTGTATGTGTGTCTGTGGTGTGTGTAGTAGTATATGCCTATGTTTATATATTAACACACACACATTTATATTATGTATACACACATGTGTGTGTGTTGGATATACATACTCACACTCATGTATGTGTTATCACACACAAACATATATATATAGAGACACACACATATATACACACGTGTGTGTGTGCGTGTTAGGTATACACACTCACACACATAGCATAACACACACTCACATACACTCACATGTGTGTGTGTTTGAATGTGCGTGTGTTTGAATGTGTGTGTGGGTTGGGTATACATACTTGGGTATATATACACACTCATATATAAACACATACATACACACACATTGATATAACATACGTACATACACATAGAGATTAGTGTATATGAGTGTATGTGTGGTGTGATGTAGGCTTACATAGACAAAGAGATAAGTATAAATGTATACCTCACACACATATGTGTCACACACGCACACACACACACTCATATATACTTATCACTATGTGTGTGTGTGTGTGTGTGTAACACAGGTGTGTGTGTGTGTATGTAACACACATGTGTGTGTGTAACACATATGTGTGTGTGTTATATACATTTATACTTATCTATTTGTCATGTATGCCTATATCACACACACACTCATATATATTAATCTCTATGTGTGCATATTTGTGTGTGTGTATATATATATATATATATATACACTCACACTCATATACCCAACACACAAACACGTAAACACATACACATAAACACAAACACAAACACATAGAGATTAGTATATATGAGTGTGTATAACAGTATATGAATATGTGTGTGTCTGTGATAAACATACACAAACACATATAGATAAATTGAGTATACATACTCATAACACACTCATGTATATGTTGTGAGTATATTACATATCATCTCTATAAATATAGGTATATATGAGTGTGTGCGTGTGTCACACTATATGTGTGTGTGTATGTGTGTGTGATATATGAGACACACACACACCACATAAAGAATAGTATACATATAGCCAATCCATATACTAATCTCTAAATGTGTGTATTTGTATGTGTGATACTCATATATACTATGCACACACACACACTCATACACTCAATATACTTATCTCCATATGTGTGTGTGTGTGTATTTGGTATACATACTCACGACCGTATATATAAGATGCACACATAGCCAACATATACATGAGTGTGTGTGTGTGTATGTGTTGGGTGCACATAATTTATATGAGTGTGTGTTGTATATATATACTCACACACACACACACACAAACACACACGTATATAGATTAGTATAAATGAGTGTGTATGTTGTGTGTGTGTATGTGTGTGATGACACACACACACACATAGAAATAAATATATATGAGTGTGTGTGTATGTGTTGAGAGTATATATGCAGATACTCATAATCGTATATATAAAGACACACACACACTCACACACACAAACATCATATATACTAATCTCTATGTGTGTGTGTGTGTCTATATATATAATATATATATGATTATGAGTATATGTATACACACTCACAATAAATATAGACACACACATATAGGGAAGTATGTATGTGAGTATGTATACCCAACACACACACACATTCATAAATGTGTTTACTATGTGTGTGTCTTATATATATACGATTGTGATTATGCACAATAGTATACACTCAAACTCATACCCAACACACACACATAAGGATCACACACATACACACATATATACTAATCTCCATATATGTGTGGTGTGTGTGTGTATATCTATGCCTATATATATGAGTTTGTGTGTGCGACACACACATGCTAGAGGACTATATAACATGTATATGTTATATACTAATCTTTAGTGTGTGTTGAGTATACATATGTGTGTGTGTGTATATATATTATATATGATTGTAAGTATGTAAACTCAACAAACACATATACACACACTCATATATACTAATTTCTACATACGTCTGAGCGTGTGTGTCTATATAGGAGTGTGTTGTATACGTGTATGTGTGTGTCTGTGAATGTATGTGTGCTAGGTGTACATACTCATATATGTGTGTGTATATAAATATATAGATATAGACATATAGAATACATACTATATATATATATATATATATATATATATATGTGTGTGTGTAAATATAAACAAATATATATATATATATATATATTTATATATATTATATATAAATAGATTTAGTATATATGGTTGTCACAAACATAGATATATACTATAGGCACACACAGACCACACTCATGGTATACTAATCTCTATGTGTGTGCGTGTGTGTGTTGCCCAAACACTATAAATATGACATACACACACACACACACACACCCACAACACACACACACACACACACATATATATATATATATATATATATTGGATGTGTGTGGGTTCTCTATACTGTGTGTTTTTGTCTATATAACACATACGTGTGTGTGGGTATCACATACTCACAACTATATAAAATATATAGACCCACACACACACACACACTAGAGAAAAGTATATATGAATTTTTGTGTATAAGCACACTCATATAAACTAATCTCAATATATATGAGTGTGTGTATGTGTGTGTGTGTGTATGTACATGTGTGTTGGGTATAACACACACACATCCACACACACACACATCATATACTAATCTCTACACATGTGTGTGTGTTTCTATATATATGAGTGTGTTGTATACGTATGTGAGTGAGAGTGTGTGTGTGTGTATACATGTGTGTGTGTGTTTGGTATACGTACTCATATATTGTGTGTGTGTGTATATAAATATATAGATATATAGACACATGGCTCATATATACTTATCTTTATGTGTGTGTGTGTGGTGACACACATATGGTCACAGACATACAGATATATATATATATATATGTATGTCTGTGTATCTGTAAGAGATTATATATGTCTATGAGTATATATACCCAACACACTCAGATATACTTATCTCCATATGTGTTTGTGACACATTCACACACAGATATATATATATGTAAATATATATGTATGTGTGTGTGTGTGTTCATGTATGCTTATCTTTTTGTATACTCACACACACATATCCATATATATATATATATATATATATATATATATATATATATAAATGTGTGTGTGTGTGTGTGTGTGTGTGTGTGTGATATATTATACACACATATATGTTGTGTGTGTGTGTGTTTATATGAGTGTGGTGTGTCACACCACGCACACATATAGAGAGAGTGTGTATATTGTGTGTATGTGGTGTATATTGGGTGTGTGTATATATATATATATATATATGTGTGTGTGTCTATATATTTATATACAATTATAAGTATGTTATACCCAACATACACATACACACACATAGAGATTAGTATATACAAATGCATGTATTTGTGTGTGCCTTAGTATATATCTTGTGGTGACAAGCATACATACAAAATATATATACATATATATATATATAAATATATATATATATATATATATATATATATATATATATATATATATAAAGTATGAATACCATATGTTTATTCTATATGAGTATGTATATCCAATACACATTCACACTCACACACACACTATATAACACACTCATATATAGACACACACAAACGTGTGTAGAGATTAGTATATATGAGTGTGTGTGTGTATATGTGTTGCTTATAGATAAAAATTAATCTCTATGTGTGTGTGTTTATGTGGTGTCTATATACATATATATGGTTGTGAATATGGATACCCATTTATATGTGTGTATGTATCTATGAGTTTGTATTACATATATCTATGTGTATGTGTGTGTGTACACTCATATATACCTATCTCTATGTAGAGACATGCACACACACACAACATACACACACACAACATACACACACATGTGTTTTTGTGTGTGATACATAGATATACCCAACACTCAAAACACACACATAGAGATTAGTATATGCACACGCATACCACACACTCATATATACTAATATCCTTGAGTGTGTGCGTTTGTGTGTATGTGTGTATCTACGGTTATGAGTATGTATATATGTGTGTTGTGTTTGTATGTGTGCCAATTGTATTAAAATACATAAACATCATATGTGGTGTGTGTGCCAACCGTATATAAATATATAACATATATGAGTGTGCGTGTGTGTGTGCGCGTATGTATGTGTGATAACACATACCTATGTTCTGTGATAACAATATGTGTTTATGTGTGTGACACACACATAGAGATTAGTATATAACATATACGTATTATATATTAATCTCTAGTATATGTGTGTCGCACACACACAACCCATATACATGCACAGAATACACACACCACACATCACATATATATGGAGATTTGTATATGTGTGTGTGGTGTGTGTAAACCCTATGTGTATATGTGGGTATGAGTTTGTGTGTATACTATTGTGCATGCTCACAATCGTATATATATAAGATACACATATAGCCAACACATACGTGAGTGTGTGTGTGGTGGGGGTATACATACTCACATGCAAACTTATCCTTATATGTGTGTTTGTATCTGTGTTTGTTATGAGTGTGTATACACATACTCACGACTGTATATATATATATATATATATATATATATATATATATATAGGCAACACACACCCACACACACACACCACACACAGACACCCATATATACTAATCTCTATATAGATCATATGCTAATCTATATATTATCTATATGCATGTATGTTGACGCACACACACACACACATCATATCTGTGAGTGTGTGTGTGTGGTCTATATATTTATATACGATTGTGAGAATGTAAATAGATATGTATACGTACACACACATATATTTATATGAGAGGTTGCTATATATCTTAAGACATACAAATACATATATGTGTATGACATGTTATTTGGGTGTGAGTGTTTGTGTGTGAGTGTTTGTGTGTGCGTGTTGGGTATATATGTGTGTGAGCCTGTATACCCAACACACACACACACACACACACTTAGACATACTCATATATCTTAATATATGTGAGTGTGTGTGTGTGTGTGTGTGTTTGTGTGTGTGTGTGTTGGGTTTACACACTCACACACACTTATACACATGTGGTGTGTCTATATATTTATATATAACAATCTCTATGCGTGTGTATGCATGTGTGTTGGGTATACATGTGTGTGAGTATTTGTGTGTGTGTGCAGTAATATATGAGTGGTGTGTGTGCGTGGTGTGTTGGGTATAGATATATATGTGTGTTAGTGTGTGTGTGCGTGCAGTAATATATGAGTGTGTGTGTATGTATATTTATATTAGTGTACATATATGTCTATACATGTGTGTGCATACTTTTTTTTTTTTATACATGTGTGTGTATATACATGTTGGGTATAGACATGGAGATTAGTATACATGTGTGTGCAAATATATATACATATATACTTATATATACATACTCACAATCGTATATATATAAGTTTATATAAGTATGTGTGTGTGTGTGCGTGTGTGCGTATATGTGTTTGGTATAACATACTCACAACATAACATGTATATAACGCATACGTGTGTATATGTTTATATATGATTGTGAGTATATAAATATGTCTTACACACACACTCATCTCTATGTTTGTGTATATATATGGATCACACACATATATGTGTGTGTGTCTCACACATATATGAGTGTGCATCTCTATGCGTGTGTAAATATGCTAATATCTATGCGTGTGTAAATATGTGTGTGTATCTCACACATATATGAGTGCGACACACGCACACACGTATGTATATATAGACACACACTCATATACCAAACACACACACACACACACAAACACAGATCTCAACACACACGCACAAAGGGTATATACACACAAACATATAACACATATACATGAGTGTGTGCTAATAAATATAGAGACAACGTGTCTTATATATTTATAGAAATATATATCACACTCACTCACACACACACACACACACACACACACACAACCACACACACACACACATATATATATATATATATATATATATATATATATTGTGTGTGTGTGTGTGTTGTGTGTGTGTGTATGTGTGTATGTGTATTAAGTATACTTACACATAGAGATAAGTATATATGAGTGTGTGCATTGGTCATGCACACATATATACTAATCTTATGTTGTGTATGTGTGTTGCATGTATATCCCAACACAACACACACACACACACTCATATATAGACAAGAGACACACATACACAAATACACACATTATAGACAAACACACAAACATAAATATTGGTGTATATGTGAGTATGTATACCTAACACACACACATGTGGTGTCTCTACATATATGAATACACACATATATAGAGATTAGTATATATGGTGTGTGTGTGTGTATTCATTTGTGTGTGTGTGTGTTTATGAACATGTATGTGTCTCTACATAGAGATATATACATAATATCATATATACCCAACACACACATAAACCCACACACACACACAAATAAATATCATATGTGTGAATATATATACCAACACACACACACACATAAAGATTTATATATATATAAGTGTGTGATACATATATATACTAATCTCTGTGTGTGTGTGTTTGGTATATATATATATATATATATGTGTGTGTTTGTATATATATACACACATACACAGAACACATATATACTAATCTTTATGTGTGTGTGAATGTGTGTTGGGTATACTTACACACAATTGGGTATACGTACTCATGTGTGTGCGTGTCTATAAATTTATATTCATAATGATATATATATTTAGAAACACACACACACAGATATATAACACATACATGAGTATGTATATATATCTATATATATATATATATATATATATGAATGTGTGTGTCTATATATTTATATATATAAACACACCTATAGAGATTAGTATATATGAGTGCGTGTGTGTCTGTGTGTGTATTGGGTATTCATACTTACAACTGTATATAAATATATATTATCTTATATGAACGGGCATCTATATATTTATATATGATTGCGAGTATGTATACACAAATACACATGTGCACATAGAGATTAATATATATTTATATATAGTTGTGATTAGTATATACGAGTGTGTGTGTGTTGTGCCATGTCTGTGAGCATGTATACCCAACATAGACACACGCACACACACACTCATATATATTCTAATTTCTTTATATTTATATATAATCTCTATGTGTGAGTCTGTATATATACACACACACACAGATTAGTATACCCAACACATGTATATACTCACACTGTATGTGACACACACACATATATACTAATCTCTATATGTGTGTGTGTCTATATACAGTATGGTGTGTGTGTGTGGTAATACACACATAGAGATTAGTATATATGTATGAGTGTATGTGTGCATGTTGTGAGTATGTATACCCAATACAAACACATACACAGCACACACACACACACCCAATACACAAATTGTATATATGTGTATTACACATACTTGTGTGTGTCTATATAT
>JACERR010000396.1:0-2500 GCA_016760335.1 Gastrodia elata | reverse complement strand
ACCCAACACACATATGTGTGCATGTCTATATGTGTGTATGTTTATATGTGTATTGGGTATACATACTCACAACTGTATATAAATATATAGACACACATGTATGTGTTATATATTTATATGCATGCTCTATGTATTTATCTGTGTGTGTGTGATAATACATATGTGTGTGTCTACATACATATGTATCTATATATGTATATATGATATATAGTTGTCAGTGTGCATACCCAACACACAGAGACACATGTTTTATATACACACACATACGCACACACACACCACATAGAGATTAGTATATATGTATATATGTGTGTGTGTGTGTGTGTGTGTGTGTGTATACTATTGTGAGTATGAATACCCAACACACACACACACACACATACACACACACATACACGCACACACATAGAGATAAGTATATATATGCGTGTGGTAACATATACGTGTGTGTGTGTGTGTGTATGTGTGATACACAAACACATATATGAGTGTATGTATGTGTGTGTGTGTGTCACACACAAACACAAATACATAACACTTCTATATAACATATGAGTATATGTACAGATATACACAACCAGTGTGTGTGCATGTGTATATGAGTATATATAGACACACACGTATGTGTTATATACAAAGAGTGTCTATGTGTGTCTTTATGTGTGTGCTGGATATACATACTCATAATCGTAAATATATATAGAGATATATATCTATGTGTGTGTGATATATATACTCATATATACACACACACAACTAATATATATAGATACACCCACATATGTGTTATCACACACACTCATGTATATAACATATGAGTATATATAAAAATTAGTATATATAAGTGTGTCACACACATATACATAAGTATATATGAGTGTGTGTATATGTGTTGGGTGTGTTTGTGTGTGTTTGTGTGTGTTTGTTTATGTGTGTGTGTGTTTATATGTGTGTTAGGTCTGTGTGTTTATGTAGTTATCTCTATGTGTGTTGGGTGTGTGTGTCTGTGTATATTGGGTATACATACTCTCATAAATATGATATATATGTGCGTGTGTGTGTGTGTTGTGTGTCTACATACATGCATACAAACACACATACTCATGTGTGTGTGTTGGATACACACACACACACACACACACACATATATATATATATATATATATATATATATATATATGTGTGTTTGATAACAATTATGTGTGTGTGTTCGGTATACATACTCATACCCACACACACACATGTGTTATCACACACACACAGATATGGACACACACACACACACACACACACACACTTATAACATGAGTTGGACATACATACTTACAACACACACACATACACATATGTATGAGTACGTGTGTGTTTGTGTGATACTCACAACAGTGTGTGTGTGTGTGTAGATATTATATGAGTGTGCATGCATGTGTGTGGTGTGTGTGTGTGCAGTTGTGTGAATATATATAGGGTTGTCACACACATAAACCCACACATATAGAGACACACACACACACACACACGATGAATGTGTGTATGTGTGTGTCTATATATATATATATATTAACCACTTTATATTTATATACTGTCACACACACACATGTATTGTATTTTCAAGTGTGTGTGTGTGTATATCTCTAGCACACACACAGACACATACACAGTCATATATACTTATTTCCATGTGTGTGTAACACACACACACACATACTTTATATATGTATATAGACACACACACACACTCATATATCTCTATGTGTGTGTGTGTGTGTGTGTGTGTGTATCTGTGTGTGTATACTCACACACACAAACACACACACTGCACATGTTATATAAGTGTGAGTATATATACCCAACATAAATATATATAATCTCTATATATATGTGTGTGTGTGTGAGTGTGTGAGTGTGTGTGTGTCACAACGTATGTGTTATATTGACACACACACACACTCACACACACTATTGTGTCTATATAACACATATGTTGTGAGTATGTATACACATCTATGTGTGTGTGTGTATACTCAACACACACACATGCACAAATATTGAGACACACATAGAGATTAGTTATATACTTGGGTATACATACTCACAATCATATATGTATACTTTTACATGTATATATGAGTGTGAATACGTGCACACACACACACACAAACACACACTCATATATACTTATTTCTGTGTGTGTATTGGATATACACACACACAAACATAAGTATATATGAGTATATATTTGTGTGAGTGTGTGTGTGTGTGTATATGTATTTGTTAGAGACCCACATACACATACACACATATACTAATTTCCATCTGTGTGTGTGTGTATATATATATGTGAGTGTGATAACACATATGTGTGTCTATATATACTCATATATATCTATATATATATATTATATATATATATACATATATATATATATACATACGCACATACACACACTCATATATACTAATCTCTATGGGTGTGCCATATATAAATATATGAGACACA
>JACERR010000395.1:27500-28922 GCA_016760335.1 Gastrodia elata | reverse complement strand
ATATTCTTTTAAAGAATATTCAAAATATTGTATCCATCTTTTATGATACTCCGAATATATCTGATACATGCAAGTTGATTACTCATAAATTAATTATTAATCTACCACATATTCAAAATATTCCGATAAATGATACTTTTCATAAAATATTACAGAATATCATTTTGTCCGAAAAATTTATAAAGAGTAATTCCCGAGTATTTTTGGCACATTCAGTATCCAAAAATACGCGGGAATTACTCTATTTAATTTATTTTTTTTTTTTTACTAGTGGATATATCATTTTTACACAGCTTTTATTTTTTTACCAAGCCTATTTTGAGTTACAAAGCGGATTAGAAAATATAAAATCGTTAACAATTCCATCATATATGATGGAATTTAAAAATATTCTTTATAGATATCCTTTATATAAATTATCTAAATCTAAATCTGAACTCAAATTTTTAGGTTTAAATCATTTTTTTTTAGTTATTACGGAACAATTAGAAAACTATTTTTTTGATATAAAAATGCTTTTTAGAGGTGACAATCAATTCATAAAATATTGTAATAATTTTTATAATTTTTTTGTAAATATCCTACCAAAGCCGATAAATCGAATACTATTTTCAAAGAATACAATATTTTTAAGTAAAATAAGTAAAGATCTTTTTTTATTGATAAATAAAAGAAAGAACATTAAAAATTATTGGATTGATGAAAAAATTGAAATAGGGGTTTCAAACAGTATTAGTATTTTTGATGAAGAAGAAAGAAAATTCTTAGTTCAGTTTTTAACTTTAAAAACTGAAAAAAACTTTTTATCTGTCCTGGCCAAAAGTGATCTTGAGTTTCTATCCAAGAATAGATTTAGTTATAAAATAAGTGAACAACCAGGCTTTATTTCATTACATTACTTACTATACATGCATCAAAGAGATATAATTACTTATATATTTAAGAAATCTATATTATTAGAAAGACAGATATTCTTTTCTCATTTTCATAAAACAACTTATTCACATTCACAAATATTTTGTGGACTGAATATATCTCATGAAAAACCTTTTTCAATCCGTTTATCCTTATCTTATAAAGGTGTTTTAGTTATAGGTTCAATAGGAATGGGACGATCTTCTTTGATTAAATATCTAGCTAAAAACCCTTATATACCCTTAATTACAATATATATAAGCAAGTTTTGGGGATCCAATCAAAAAACTACTAATATTTATTCTTTTGATAATCCTGCTGAGAGTGTGGAGGATACTAATGATCTTGATATGAATATGTTAACTATGTCTACAACATCAAATTTTGATCAATTAGGTCTAATCCTTCAATTTGAATTAGCAAAAGAAATGTCACCTTGTATAATATGGATTCCCAAGATCCATAATCTGCAGATAAGTGAGTTTAATTACTTTTCTTTAGGTATAG
>JACERR010000395.1:0-22500 GCA_016760335.1 Gastrodia elata | reverse complement strand
CTCCCATAAAGGTCGTCTAGGGAGGGTTAGTCAGGGCCTAAGATCATGTCAAAAGGCGCAATCGATGGCTAACAGGTAAATATTCCTGTATTATCTTTTTTGTTATTGAGGGACGGAGGAGGCTAGGTTATCCAAAAATTATGGTTATTGGTTTAAAGGGTAAGGATAAATTCATTAAATATGGGTCATAAGGGGTAGAGTAAATATCTCGAACTAATACCTGAATAATAAGTGATCTTTTGTTCTTAAGGCTTAAGTAACTAATGTCATACTCCCAGGAAAAGCTCTAAATATATTAAACAAGAAATGAACCTGTACCCAAAACCAACACAGGTAGGTAGGTTGAGAATACCTAGGGGCGCGAGACAACTCTCTCTAAGGAACTCGGCAAAATAGCCCCGTAACTTCGGGATAAGGGGTGCCTCTTAAATATAAGAAAGAGGTCGCAGCGGCCAGGCCCGGGCGACTGTTTACCAAAAACACAGGTCTCCGCAAAGTCGTCAAGACCATGTATGGGGGCTGACGCCTGCCCAGTGCCGGAAGGTTAAAGAAGTTAGTGGTCGTGATTTACAACAGGGTAGCTGACAACCTAAGCCCCGGTGAACGGCGGCCGTAACTATAACGGTCCTAAGGTAGCGAAATTCCTTGTCGGGTAAGTTCCGACCCGCACGAATGGCGTAACGATCTGGGCGCTGTCTCGGAGAGGGACTCGGTGAAATAGACCTGTCTGTGAAGATGCGGACTACCTGTACCTGGACAGAAAGACCCTATGAAGCTTTACTGTTCCCTAGGATTGGTTTTAAGCTTTTCTTGCGCAGATTAGGTGGAAGGCGACAAAAATACTTCTTATGGGAAGGATCGAGCCATTATTGAGATACCACTCTCGAAGAGCTAGATTCCTAACCTTGTGTCATAAATTATGGCCGAGGGACATTCTCAGGTAGACAGTTTATATGGGGCGTAGGCCTCCTAAAAAGTAACGGAGGCGCGCAAAGGTTTCTTTGAGCCAGACGGTAATTGGCTTTATACGTGTAAGGGCATAAAGAAGCTTGACTGCAAGACCCACTTGTCAAGCAGGGACGAAAGTCGGCCTTAGTGATCCGACGGTGCCGAGTGGTAGGGCTGTCGCTCAACGGATAAAAGTTACTCTAGGGATAACAGGCTGATCTTCCCCAAGAGTTCACATCGACGGGAAGGTTTGGCACCTCGATGTCGGCTCGTCGCCACCTGGGGCTGTAGTAGGTTCCAAGGGTTGGGTTGTTCGCCCATTAAAGCGGTACGTGAGCTGGGTTCAGAACGTCGTGAGACAGTTCGGTCCATATCCGGTATAGGCGTTAGAGCATTGAGAGGACTTTTCCCTAGTACGAGAGGGCCGGGAAGAACGCACCTCTGGTGTACCAGTTATTGTGCCATCAGTAAACGCTGGGTAGTCAAGTGCGGAGTGGATAACTGCTGAAAGCATCTAAGTAGGAAGCCCACCACAGGATGATTGCTCTCTTATTTTGTCTGTTGCTTACTTTACTTTATTAACTTAATTGATAATTATTGATAAATTAAGCCCAATATAAGGTCGCGGCGAGATTAGCCGCTTTTATTAGTAGTAGTTATATTAATATTAATAGGTGTTAGGTGTAAGTGCAATGATGTATGTAGCTGAAGCATCCTAAAAAATAAAGTAAAAAAAAAGACCAATAGAATTAAACCTTGTTATGTTCTGACGCAAAAATATTCGTACATTTAATTTTATATTTGATAAGAAAAACAATAAAAACAATAGAATCTTATTCGAATTTATTTATTTTTATTTTATTTAAATCCCTGGTATCTTAGGCATAGGTTAAGTACACCAACCCTTTTTGAACTTGGTGGTTAAAACTTATTGCGGTGACAATACTGTAGGAGGGGTCCTACGGAAAAAAAGCTCGATGCCAGAAATAGAGTAATTTTACTTATAGTATAAGTAAAATTTTATATTCCGAAAAAATAAAAAATCATGTATATGATATATAATATATAAAAAATAAAAGAAGTGAATTTATATTAAAAATAATCATATAATATAATAAATAATTTATAAAAAAATTAAAAATTAAACTAAGGAGTATTTTTTTATGTTTCTAATAGGTAATCAAATATTATTATTTATGAAGACATCAGTTATTGTAATTGTAATAGGCCTTTATTATGGGTTTTTAACCGTTTTTTCTATAGGACCTTCCTTTATTTTTCTTATCCGATCTCGAGTTATGGAGGAAGGAACTGAAAAAGAAGTATCAGCAACAACTGGTTTTATTGCAGGACAGTTATTAAATTTTATAGCTATTTATTATACACCTCTTTATAAAACATTAGACAGACCTCATCTAATAACAATTTTAGTGATACCTTATATTTTTTTTATTTTATTTTATGCTAATAATAAAAAAGATTCTGATTATCTTAAGTCAAATTCAATACATAATCTTAGCATTCAGTTTGCTTTCTTTACTAATCTAAGTTCTCAATTATTAAATCATTTTATTTTACCGAGTTCCGCATTAAATAGATTAGTAAACATTTATCTTTTTCAATACAACAACAAGATTTTATTTTTAACAAGTAGTTTTTGTGGTTGGTTAATTGGTCATTTTTTATTTCTGAAAAACATTGGTTCAATATTAGTTTGGATAAAACATAATTATTATTTTAGATATCAACGCAATAAGTATATTCTTAGCAATAAGTATATTCTTACAGAATTTAGAAATGATATAAATAGGATTTTTAGTATTTTTTTTTTTTTAATTTTAGTATTTTATTTAGGGCGAATGCCATTGCCCTTTTTCACTAGAAAACTATTAGATACCGAAGAAGTAAAGATAATAAAAGACGAATATTTGTTTGAAATAAATTCTGATATAAAAGAAAAAGAAACTGATGATATTAAAATAAGATATTTGAATGATACCCAAATTTATAAAGATTCAAATTTGGAGATTACTAAAAATATAAAAAATATACTAGAAGTAGAAGAAGATAAAATTAAAATAAATTTGTGGTTTGAAAATATTTTTATTACTTTTCTATTCGATTATAAACGATGGAATCGTCCTTTACGATATATAAAAAATTATAAATTTGATAATTTTTTTCGAAAAGAAATGTCACAATTTTTTTTTTTTACTTGTACAAATGATGGTAAAAAAAGAATCTCTTTTACATACCCATATAGTTTATCTCTATTTTTAGAAAATATGTATAAAAAAAATTATTTGTATATAAGTGAAAAGTTTTCTGACGAATATATTTTTAATTCTTGGATTTATACTAATGAAAAAAAAAAGTCAAATTTGGATAATGAAATTTTAAAACGAATAAAAAAAATCGAAATAAATAATAATAGTAATACTAAGGAAAAAGAAAATAGATTTAATATACTTGAAAAAAGGACTCTATTATGTGATGATAAAAACCAAATAAAATATTTACCAAACTTATATGATCCTTTTTTTAACGGACCTAATCGAATAAATCGAAATAAATTATTATCTATATCTTATCAAGATATAGATAATAAAAGTGTATCAGGAAGATTTTTAATAAATAATATTTATAATATACTGAGTAATTATTATTTCAAACTGTCCCATAATTTAGTTTTTAGTTCTAATAGGGAAATTAGTTATAATATGGAAAAAAGTATTTTTAGCTATCCCGAAAATACAATAAAATATTTTAAGTTTTTATTTGATTTGATTAGGGAATATGAAGAACTAATTAAAAATAAATATTTTCTAATTCGACTAAATAAAATAAATAAATATATTTCTCGATGGTCATATAAGTTAAAAGAAAGACTAGAAGAGGAAGAAGAAGAGAATGAAGACGAATTTGAAGAAGAAGGCATTGTTGATATTAATTCAAGAAAGTTCAAACATATAATAATTTATAAAGATAATAATCAAGATACTAATGATATATTAATTGCGGATAATCTGAAGAACAAGGATAAAAATGAGGATCGAATAGACGAGGTAACTCTTATACATTACTCAAATAAATCAGATTTTCGTCGTAATCTAATAAAGGGGTCTATGCGTGCGCAAAGGCGTAAAATAGTTATTTTAGATTTATTTCAAGTAAATGCGCATTCTCCCCTATTTTTAGATCGTTTAACTACAACTTTTTATATTAATGAAATTGAGAATATTTTAAATATTTTATTTAATAAATTTATAGATATGAAAATGGAAAAAAAATTACATTTAAAATTTTACGATTTTAAAAAATTAAATGTAAAAGAAAAAGAATATAAAGATAAATATGAGCATAAAGAAATAAACGAAACTTGGGATAATCCTTTATTTACTCAAGTAATAAGAAGTTTAATGTTAGTAATCCAATCGTATTTTCGAAAATACATTTTATTGCCTTTTTTAATAATCGTTAAAAATCTATTACGCATATTATTGTTCCAAATTCCCGAATGGGACAAAGATTTTAAAGAATGGGCGAAAGAAATGCATATTAAATGTACCTATAATGGCGTTCAATTATCAGAAACCGAATTCCCCGAGGATTGGTTAATAGAGGGTATTCAGATAAAGATTATATATCCATTTTGCCTAAAACCTTGTAGAAGGGATAAAAAAATATCATACAATATCGAAAGAGAACGAAAAAAAAAAAAGAATAAAAGACCACAATCTTTCTTTTTAACAGTTTGGGGAGGTGAAACCGAGCATCTATTTGGTTCTACCCGAAAACAATCTTTTATTCTTAATCCTATTTATAAAAAACTAAAAAAAAAATATAAAATAGTTAAGAATATATTTTTAGAAATAAAATATTTTTTAAAAAATAAAATATTTTATTTTTTAAAAGTTAGCAAAAAAAAGGAAAATATATTTTATGAATCATCTGTTTTAAGTCAAACAAAAAATGGGTTTAATAGTTATTTATTTCAACTAAATATTACAGATGTTTCGGATAAAGTACGAAAAATTAGGAAACAAACTGAACAAATTGTAAAAGAAAAGAATAGTAAGATTCAATATTATAAAGATGAAGATTATAAAGATGAAGTATTAAAATCATATATAAATTTTTGGATGATATTAATAAATAAAAAGAGAAGATTAATACGTAAATCATATTATTTTATTAAATTATTTATTGAAAAATTATATATAGATATCTTAAAATTAATAAAAGACTTTTTTGAATCAAAAAAGTCTTTTATTAATTTTAAGATATCTATATATAAAGAAAAAAAAGAAAAAGACGTCTTGTATGAAATAACTAAAAATACAAGAAATTTCATATTAATTATAAAAGAAATATTTTTAAATAATAGATATATAGATAAAATTAAGAATAATTATCCTAATTTTAATTCTATTTTTTCTTATTTTTCTCAAGCATATGTATTTTACAAATTATCACAAGATCAACCCCACTCTTTTATATTTATAAAACCTTTTAAAAATAATTATAAAGAATCTTGTATATTAGAAAATATATTTATATATAAATTAAAAAATACTAAGTATAATAAAATTAATACAGATGTAACAAATTATTGGAAATATTGGTTTAAGGGATTTTTTAAATCGAAAATAGAAGAAAAGGTGAGATTAGGAAATTATGAAAGGTACAATTTAAATTATAGTTATAATTTAAATAAAAGTAAAGAATTAATTAAAACGGATAAAGATTATTTTATTAAAGATTACTATAAATTGGATTATTTAGTAAAAAAAAATATATCTAAATATACAAAGAATTATCGATATGATATCTTATTAAATAAATATATAGGTAATTATATATCAACGTTGATAATAAAAATTAAAAGAAAAAAAAAGGGTCAAGAAATTAAAGAGAATTTTAATAAATCAAAATATAACTTGTTTTATACTTATTTAAATAGATATATTCCATATAATACTAAAAAAATAAGAAGTGATAATACTATAAATAGAACTAATCTTTTATATAAAAAATATTTCGATTATAAAAGTATTCATTTTAATTGGATAAATTCTATAAATAAAAATATTATTTCTATATCCAATTTTAAACCTTGGTTCTTTACAGAATTTGTTATAAACTTTGATGTATATAAAAAAAAGCCTTGGATCATTCCAATTAAATCACTTCTTTTTAATATTTATAAAAAAAGTAAGAGTACAAATAAAAACATAATTATTTATAAAGATTTAATACGATTAGAAAGTAAAAGTAGTATGGAATCAGGACAAGATGTAAATAATAAGGGGGTAGAACTAGATTTTTTTTTAAAAAATTCTTTATTGTTTCAATTAAGATGGGTTGATTATTTAAATAAAAGAATAATTAAGAATATCAAAGTCTATTGTCTATTACTTAGGATTAGAAATCCAAAAGATATTTATATTTCCTCAATCCAAAGAAGTGAAATAAAGATAGATGACATGTTAATTCAAAAAGATCTAGTTACTGCAGAATTTATAAATAATGGAATTTTGTTTTTTGAACCAATTTTTATATCTATCCAAAAGGGCGGAGAACATATTCTCTATCAAGTTTTGGATATATCATTAAATAATAAGAATAATAGGAAGTGTAGAATAAGTGATAACTATAAAAATAAAGAATATATTAATAATAAAAGTACTAACAATTATTTTTTCAATGTAGAAAAAAAAAATAATTATGAAGTACTTTTTCCAGAGAATATTTTAAGCCTTAAACGTCGGAGAGAATTTAGATTTAGAAGTTGTTTAAATCCCTTTAATATTTCGAATAAAAAGCAAAAGTTTTGTAATGATAAAATAATAAGACTCAATTTATCAAAATATTTATTAGTTTGCAATAAATTGAGGATCTATTTTATTCACTTAAAGATGTTTCTTTGGCCCAATTATAGATTAGAAGATATAGCTTGTATTAATCGTTATTGGTTTAATACTAATAATAGCAGTCGATTCAGTATGTTAAAAATAAATATGTATTCAAAGTTAAGAAAGTCTATAATTATCGACAAATAAAAAATTAATTAGTAAGAATAAGAGTTAAAGAAATGAACTAAAAATAATAAAATATTAAAGATAAATATGTAAAAGTAAAATCTATATAATTCTAAATAAATATAGAATAATAGAATATAAGATAATAACTAAAAAAATGACATGGGTCATAAACAACATATTTTTAAAAATAAAAAAAAGCACAAATAAAAGATAAATATCTTTACTAAAATTATTATATAACTATAACTTATAAATAGTGCATAATTGTCTGGATAAGCTCACATTAATCCTTTATACTTTTATCCAATATTCGATTTTTTAGTATATTTTAGTATAAATATAAATAAAAAAATTTATGTTGATTGAAAATAAACTAATATATTGAGGAGCCGTATGAGATTAAAGTCTCATGTACGGTTCTGTAAAGTGACTATTTATATATTATATGTATATGTCAACTTTACACTCTTACCCCGAAGAAGCCAAACTCTGCTTTGCGTAAAATAGCCAGAGTACGATTAACTTCTGGATTTTCTATCACTGCTTATATCCCTGGTATTGGCCATAATTTAAAAGAACATTCTATAGTATTAGTAAGAGG
The DNA here is from genome assembly GCA_016760335.1 of Gastrodia elata. Taxonomy (NCBI): domain Eukaryota; kingdom Viridiplantae; phylum Streptophyta; class Magnoliopsida; order Asparagales; family Orchidaceae; genus Gastrodia; species Gastrodia elata. The sequence continues at coordinate 14,907 of JACERR010000395.1, read as the reverse complement.
AGGGAGGGTTAAAGATTTACCTGGCGTGAGATATCACATTATTCGAGGAATTCTAGATGCTGTCGGAGTAAAAGATCGTAAAAAAGGGCGTTCTAGTGCGTTTTTTATTTTTATCCAATATTTGTATATTTTAATAATACCGTGTGAATTGCTATAAAACACGTAAATTTTATGGCTAACCTAATAAAAAGTTTTGTTTTAAGGAGACTGTAGCAGGCTATAACTAAAAAAATTGATATTATTTATAAATAAATTATCTAGTTATAAAATTATTATAAGTTTAAAGTTAAGTATCGAAAGTAATAAGTAATATTTTAATAAGATACCCTTTCCTTTGGCTATTGTTAACAAATAACACGCTTATATCTTTTTTTAGAACAAGTCTAAGCATACTAGCAATCTTTTAACATATGTCACATTATATTCTAAACTTAATAACTATGGAATATGGATATATAAAATAAAAGATTTCCAATCTTCAAAGTTAAAAAAGGAAACGGATATTCAATTAAAATAAATCAAAAAATAAATGAATATATAGAAGTAAATAATAAATATTTCTATTTATTATAGTTATTATAGATACTTCTTTTAAAAGCCGTATTCAATGAAAGTTGTATGTACGGTTTGGCGGAAGATTTTTAATATACTATATTTTAAAATCCATCCTACAATATGGGGTCAAAAGGTTAAAATAAGTAATTCTTTAACCTTTATAAAAAAAATTATTTTTTATATAAAGCCGAAAGTCGCATGTCACGCCGAAATGTTTCAGAAAAAAAAATAATAAAATATGATCCAATTTATCATAATAAATTAGTTAGCATGTTAGTGACTCGTATTATGAAAAACGGAAAGAAATATTTGGCTTATAAAATTATCTATCTATCTTTGAAATATATTCAAAAAAATAAAAAAAAAAATCCCCTAGCTTTTTTACGTCAAGCAATATGCATACTAAATCCAGGTGTAAAAATAAACAAACGAAACGAAGGTAACCTAGTTATTACTGAATTAGGATTAGAACAAGGAAAAATTATTGCTATTAAATGGTTATTAAGAGCATCCCGAAAACGATCGGGGCCAAATATGGTTCTTAAATTAAGTTCTGAATTAATAGAGGCCACTAAAGGTATTGGATATGCCATACGTGAGAAAGAAAGAATTATTAGAATCGCAGAGGCAAATAGAACTCTTGCATATTTTTTGTAATTTATTTATTTATCAAAGTTTATAGAGATTATTTAAAATTTAACAAATTATTTTTATTGGTTATACACATATTGATTATACATATATATACATCATCAGCTAAGATTCCATAAAAGTTGGGTCAAACCTTTTTATTTTTAATTGTTATGCTCAGTGTGTGACTCGTTAGTATACTTAGTATATAATAACTTATAACTTTCTCCTTAAAGTAAAGATCCTAATAAAAGTGTAATTATATGATTTAATCATTGTATAGTTGTAGCAACTAAATCTATTTTCATAAATAAGAACCTTATCTTAGATTATTTAGATTATAAAGTGTGACAAAGGATCTATTTAAAAATTAAAAACTGATAGAAAGAATAAAGAATTCAGAATAAATATCTAGAATTATAATAATAAGTAATCTAATATTATTATGTTTTAATATGATAAAATCTTAAAATGTATGACTTAAGATTTTTTTCATATTAATGAATTAAGCACAATGTTATAAATAATTATCAACATAAATAATCTAAAAAAAACTAAATATAATACTATTATATAAAATAGAGCTTAAATTTAATAATAATTGAGTAGAATTATAAATTATACCATAAATAAGAATAAAAAAAAATTCTTATTAGTGAGGATAGCTCCATTGTGAATAGCTTAAGTCTAAACAAAAAAGTGCTAAAAAAAAAGAAGAAGCTATAGGAACGACATAACCTGTGAACTCCATAAGTAGTTTTCTGTTACTAAGATAAGATTAAACTAATACTGATTCATTGGGTAGGATGGCGAAACTAAAAATAAGGGAAGGACGATATTCGCCTGCGAACTTATATAAACTATCGATATATATTTTGTATTCGATTTTTAGTTCATTCGTGAGAAAATTATATATATATAATTTTAAATGGTTAAATTATATCTGTTCTAATATTTTAATTTTTATTTATTCGTGAGGAGCCGTATGAGATTAAAGTCTCATGTACGGTTCTGTAGTAGAGCTGGTATTATGATATAACCATCAACTATAACCCACAAAAAACAAGATTTCGTAAACAACATAGAGGTAGAATGAAAGGGATATCTTGCCGAGGTAATCGTATTTGTTTTGGTAGATATGCGATAAAAGCCCTTGAACCTGCTTGGATCACAGCTAGGCAAATAGAAGCAGGACGAAGATCAATATCGAGATATACGCGTCGTGGGGGAAAACTATGGGTACGGATATTCCCGGATAAACCTGTTACTCTAAGACCTAAAGAAACACGTATGGGTACAAGCAAAGGAGCCCCTGAATATTGGGTTTCTGTTATTAAACCAGGACGAATACTCTATGAAATGAGTGGAGTATCAGAAACTGTAGCTAAGACTGCTCTTAAAATAGCTACATATAAACTTCCTATAAAAACTAAATTCATTATTTCTATTTCAAGATAGTAATGATAATGAAATAGAAATAACATTAATAATTTTTTATGGCCAGACAATAACTAGTTATTTCCTTATATTTTTATATTTATTGAAATTTAAATCAAAAGAATATGATTCAACCTAAAACCCTTTTGAAAGTAGCTGATAATAGCGGAGCTCAAGAAGTTATGTGTATTCGTATTTTAGTAACTAAGTATACTTTTATTGGTAATATTATTGTTGCTGTAATAAAAAAAACAATGCCTCGTATGCCTTTAGAAAGATCAGAAGTAATTCGAGCTGTTATTGTTCGCACATGCACAGAACTTAAACGAGATAATGGCATGATAATACGATATGATGAGAATGCGGCAGTTTTAATTGATAAAGATGGCAATCCAAAAGGTACTAGAATCTTTGGTGTAATTCCTCGAGAATTGAGAAAATATAATTTTACTAAAATAATTTCATTAGCACCCGACGTTTTATAAATTTGAATCAAATAAATCAAATATTTAATTTTTATATATTTAAATTATGTTTTTTTATTTATTAGATACATTTAGATAAATAAATAATGGAAGCATCAATAAAATAATTAGGATTTATCATGATGGGTAAAGATATTATTTATAAAATAATAACTTCTATAAGGAATGTTGATGATACGAATAAAAGAAGAGTTAAAATAGCATCTACTAATATCACAAATAACCTTATAAAAATACTTTTACAAGAAGGATTTATTAAAGATGTTCGAAAGAATCATATTAGTAATAAAAAAAAATTATTAGTTTTAACATTAAGAAATAAAACGAAGAATAATAAATATACGATAAATTTTAAAAATATAAGTCGTCCGGGTTTACAAATATATTCAAATTATCAAAAAATTCCTAGGGTTTTAGGAGGACTAGGAATAGTAATTCTTTCTACTTCTATAGGTTTAATGACAGATAAAGAAGCTAGACGAAAAAGAATTGGGGGAGAAATTTTATGTTATATTTGGTGATTATTTATTGAAAATAAAAAATAAAAAGAGTAAATAAGTTAAAAGGAGTATTATAAATCTAATAATGAAGATAAAATCTTCTGTTCGTAAAATTTGTGAAAAATGTCGATTGGTTCGAAGGCGGGGTCACTTTTTTATTATTTGTTACAAACTTCGACATAAACAGAGACAGAAATAGTCTAATAGACTATTTCTGTCTCTGTTTATGTCTACTAAAACAAGACTAAAACTAGGATATATAATAGAATAATAATATAATTATGAAAAAAACTAGATCAATAAAAAATATTAGTTCACGTAATAATAAACCGAGAATATTAAAAGGAGTTATTTATATTCAATCAGGTTTTAATAATACTATTGTAACTGTGTCAGATGTTATGGGTCGGGTTATTTATTGGACTTCTGCAGGTACTTCTGGATTTAGAGGGACAAGAAAAAAAACACCTTATGTTGCTCAAATTACAACATGTAACGCTATGCAGAAAATAGTAGGTCTAGGTATTCAACAAGCTGCGGTTATGATAAAAGGTCCGGGTTTAGGAAGAGATGCAGCATTAAGAACTATTCGTAGAAATGGTCTCTTATTGAGATTCGTCCGAGATGTTACATCTATTCCACATAATGGATGTCGCCCGCCTAAGAAAAGGCGTGTCTAATTTATAAGTCGAACTAAATGAACTTAGATTATATTTCAAAATCTTTATAAATTTTTTTTTTTTCAAAATAACGTTTCCTTTTTTAAAGTAAAGTAAGAATGCTAAGCTTTTTATTTATCATAATGCCTATTGGTGTTCCAAGAGTACCTTTTCGTATTCCCGGAGAGGAAGATGCAGCTTGGGTTGACATATAGTGCGACTTGTAAGACCTATTATGGTCATATGGTATTTATATTTAACCATTAGCTCCCCGATTGAGTATTCAAATTTTCACCAAATAAATAATCTGATCATAAAATAAAAAAGATTTAATAAGTCAAGATTAATATTATTCATTAAAGACTCATATTAATGAATTCTTATAAATTATTTGAAGCGTGAAATAAAATAAAAATACTTTGTTTATCATTAAAAGATAAAAATTTATGGTTTATTTGAATTTTGAAAAGTATTCAGGCTCCGTTCAAAAGAGTAAATAGAATTAATAATTACTTGCAAAATATAATAACTACTATACCTTAGCTTTATCCTTTATTTTATTTGTTCTATATGTGTAAATAAAAGTCGGATAAAATACTATACGGAGTAGAATAATAACCTAAAAGAAAAACCTTATTAAGGAACAATAAAATACATCGTTGATTTACTCGTCGATGAACCAATGCATCAATTAGCTGTTAAATTACTAAAGACTAAAGTAACTCAACTGGATTTATTATTTATATTTTGCTATTAAAATAATAATAGAAATATATAATATAATTAGATATAATTTAGACTAGGTAAAACCTAATGTTAAAATAATCCAAAACTACTTGAATTTACACATTGATTATTTTTTACATTTTATAGATCTTATGAAATAACTAAAACCATATGTATTAAAAAGTGCACGTATGGTTTAGCTAGGATAATAATTCCTTAATCAACCGACTTTATCGAGAAAGATTGCTTTTTTTAGGACAAGAGATTGATAGTGATATATCAAATCAAATTGTTGGTCTTATGGTCTATCTAAGTATAGAAGATGAAATTAAAGATATTTATCTATTTATAAACTCTCCGGGAGGTTGGGTAATACCTGGAATAGCTATTTATGATACTATGCAATTCATCTCACCAGATATAAATACTATATGTATTGGATTAGCCGCATCGATGGGATCTTTAGTTCTGGTTGGAGGAGAAATTACCAAACGTTTAGCATTCCCTCACGCTTGGCGCCAATGAGTCTAAAAAAAAAAATGCCTTCGCTTCGCTTTTTAAAAATAAAAACAAAATAATATTAATAAATTAATGAGAAAAAATAAAAATAATAAATAATTTCGTAAAATTAAAAATTAGTAAAAATAGCATGGCACTTAAAATTTGATATCTTAATAAAACATTATATTAGATATTTATATAAGTTATATATATTTTAATTATTTTTTTTTACATATGATTTTATATCAAAATATAGTAGATAGTAATATGAAACAATTTTTATTCTTATCTTTATCTTACACATAAATATTAATATTTATGTGTAAGATAAAGATAAGAATAAAATAAAGCGTCACATATATCTTTACCAAATTAAAGGTCTTTTATATTTATATTTTTAATTTTAAAAAAGAAACTTAAAGAAACTTTGGGATTGCGAAATTAAATATTTTAAGTTAAAATATATATTATAATTTAATAAAAAAATAAAGTAACAGAAACATCATAGTACGGCTATAAATTAAAGGAAGGATGTAAAAGGGTCTTTAATTCTTATTCGGTCTAATAAAATAGATTCACTTACAGAGCCGTATGCAATGCAAAATGAATAGGCCAAAATGCCTGTACGGTGTATGTTTAATTTTTTTGTTTTATTAAAACTAAAATACTAAATATCAGGGTTATGATTCATCAACCTGTTAGTTCTTTTTACGAAGCACAAGCAGGGGATTTTATTATGGAAGCCGAAGAGATATTAAAACTTCGTGAAACTCTAACACGAGTCTATGTACAAAGAACGGGTAAGCCTTTATGGGTTATATCTGAAGATATGGAAAGGGATGTTTTTATGTCAGCAACAGAAGCTAGAGATTATGGTATCGTTGATCTTGTAGCCATAGAAACTGATATAAAAGACTGGGTAATCCCTTCATATTCATATTAATTTAATATTTTTCATAAAAAATATTAAATAATGAAACTTTAGGTTAAGATGAATATAAACCAAATTACTTTAAATTATCAAATTATATAATAATAAATATTTAGGATTATAATTATGCCTACCATTAAACAACTTAGCCTAAATTCAAGAAAGCCTAAAAAAAATGTCACCAGATCTCCCGCTCTTATAGGATGTCCTCAGCGTAGAGGAACATGTATTAGGGTGTATGTGCGACTCGGTAAGTTAATTACTAATAATAATAATAATCTTATAACTGTTAACTGTTATATAACTTATGGTTAGTGTGTTATAAACAAATTAAAATATTTTTAATTTTATATTTAATAATAAATAACCCCTATTTAACTTTAATAAAAAGATAATTTTATTAATAAGCGGAATAAAAAATACAAATTAACAATGGAATTACAGAATTATAGGGTTAGCTATTTAGCCAACTCTAAAGATTTAATATATTGAATGCCGTCACTTTATAGAATATATAATTTTTATTTATTCGAATTTAGAATCGATGATCATATATAAATAGTATAAGCTATACAAGTTAATATATAAAAAAAAGAATAAGATCCGGCGTATAAAAAGAGGACCCCACTGTTTAAAAATATTTAACCATATAAACGAGTAAACCCGTTCTCCTTTTTTTTAGGGAAAAGATTGCGGTAGGGAAGATTATATTTGCAAAAGCCATTGTAATAATTAAACTCTATATTGGAAAAATTGTTTTGGCATTCATTCAGTGAAGAAAAATAATAAAACTTAATACTAAAAAAAAAAAAATAAAATTAGATGGTCAGATTTAAAATAGGTTATATAACTCATAAGTGTAGAATACATTATCGTTTATTTGCATCAACCTTTTTGGGTTTGACTTCAACAAAACAGTTTACTCAAAAAAAAAATAAAGCTTTGGTTTATGCTCATCACAATAAGATTAAAAAAAGAATATATTTTCGTTGTTTATGGATAACTCGTCTAAATGCAGGAACTTTAAACAATAGTAGTTATAACTTATTTATGCATAATATGTACAAAAAAAGATTAATTATTAATCGTAAAATATGTGCACAAATAGCTATATCAAATAAAAAATATTTTTATATTATTTTAAATGAGATTACTAATTAATAAAAAATATTTAAAATATTATGATAAGTGAAATACATTAAGGTTATAGTTTGAATAACTGATTACTGATTTATGCTCGATATAATATAATATTATATTTTTTTTATATACTTATTATCCTTCTTAATTATTTTTAAAAGTTAATGAAGATAAAATGCGAGCTTTTTTTATAGCGATATTAAGCCATCTTTGTTGTTTCAAGGTTAAGTTATTTGTTTTTCTATCTAAAATTTTCCCTTGGTCACTAATAAATCTACTTAGTAAATTTATATTTTTATAATCAATTAGATCCCCCGATCCCATAATGGGTAAACGTCTATAATTTTTGTTTTTTGATTTATATTTATTCATATACATATATTTTAAAAAATCCCTTCTTCCTTACTTATTTTTCCTTCTTTAGTCTTTATATTTTATTTTTTATTAGTATTCTATGAAAATTATTAAAATATTACAGAATAAAATACTTAAAAGACTAATATAATTAACAGGTGCTCTTATTGGTAGAATTTATATTTTATGTCGTAGGTTCAAATCCTACAGAGTACAGAATAGCCAAACGTGATTTTGATATAGTAAAAATTTAGAAAAGAAAAATATACTTTATACAAGGCTACAAGGAGATAAAAGTAAACGCTAATACAAGCTTAATTATATATCCTATAATTAGTCCTTTGAATCCATATTCAAGGGTAAGAATCCTTGTAGTTTAAATAATTCAAAAATAACCCCTTTTAAAATATTACGCGGTACAATTAAGTCAAATAATCCTTTATGGAATAAATTTTCAGCCGTTTGTAAACCTTCTGGTACAATTTTGTTCAATGTTTGTTCAATTACCCTTTTGCCTGCAAAAGCAATATAAGCATTAGGTTCAACAATAATAACATCTCCCAACATACCAAAACTAGCTGTAACTCCTCCTGTTGTAGGAGATGTAAGAATTGATATATAAAATAACTTGTTATTTAATTGATAATCATATAAAACAGAAGAGATCTTAGCCATTTGCATTAAACTCAAACTACCTTCTTGCATGCGTGCTCCTCCGGAAGCACATATAATAATTACAGGTAATGATTGTTTAGTAGCATATTCGATCAAACGAGTAATCTTCTCCCCTACTACAGAACCCATGCTACCTCCCATAAATTGAAAGTCCATCACCCCCATTGCTACAGGAATACTATTTAATTTACCTATACCTGTTTGAACAGCTTCTATTAAACCAGTTCTTATTTGATAAAAAGAAAGACGATCTTTATAGGATTCCTCTTCTGAATAGAATTCTATAGGGTTTACTGAGAGAATATTCTCATCCATTGGATCCCAAGTTCCGGTATCTATAAGAAGATCAATTCTATCTGAACTACTCATTTTCAAATGAAAACCACAATGTTCACAAATATTCATTCTTGATTTAAATAATTTTTTATAATTTAATCCATAACAATTCTCACATTGAACCCATAACTTCTTGTATTTATTATTTCTATCTTCTATATCTATTATATCTATAGAATCAGCCTCTTTTATATCATCCGTTTTTATATTATCAGTATAAGTACTTTGACTTGCCTCAAAAAATAACTTATAAATATATAAGTCTATACCCTTGTAAATCTTAGTAATATCATAACGAAGGTAGCACTCAATACAATTATTAATATGATTATTCCAAATATTATTATCATATACATAAAAATCCGAGGACTGATTTTGATTCATATACACCCTATTATTCAAAAAACGATAAATTAAAACTCTTAGCTTATTATCCTTATTATCATAGTCTTTATCAAGAACAAAAATTTTATTATCAATATCAAAATACATAAGAATGGAATATTTATTACTATACTTTTTTCGAACTAAAAAAGTATGATCAGATATAATACTCAAAATATTATTTCTATCAACTAAATAATTTATATAATTGGTATTATATAAATTATCGATCTCCCAACTAGGACTAATTTTATCCATAATAATTAAATCTTCATCTTCTTTGCTATGTCCCAAAAAATCATCAATATTATTATTATTTTTAGATCTTATGAATCGCCATTTATACTTAGATTCTACTTTTTTAGCCAACATTAAATTGAACTTAATTTCTTTCATAAAATAATTTATCCTCTTTTTTATTTACTCTTAAAAAATAAGATTAATTTGATAATCATAATTTTTATTTTATAATGAATAGTCATTTAATCTTCTGACAAAAAAATCTGTAATTCCTAGTTTAATTACTGCTAATGTAACTAAAAATAAATATATAAAATTGAATATGGGATTAAAAAACTAATATTTACTACAAAACTTTTAAATACTAGTTTTACTATATTATATACATTAATATGTAAAATATGTAATTAATGTATATAATATAGTAAAATCCTTATCTTATAAAAAATGAATTAAGGATATTACTACAAGTTCAGTTAGTTCAGTCTTAATTTATAGTTCTGAAAATAAAAATATAAAATTACTTTATGTCACGTTATCGAGGACCTCGTTTAAAAATAATATATCGATTAGGAGCTTTACCAGGATTAAGTCGAAAAGAACCTGGATCCACAAATGATAAAAAAAAAATTTACGTAAAAAAATCACAATATTCTATGCGTTTAATAGAGAAACAGAAATTACGTTTTTATTATGGTTTAACCGAGCAAAAATTACGTAAATATGTGGAGATTGCTGGAAGATTAAAAAGCTCAACAGGTATTGTTTTATTGCAAATCCTTGAAATGCGTTTAGATAACATTCTATTTAGATTAGGAATGGCTTCAACCATACCGGAAGCTAGACAATTAGTTAATCATAGACATATATTAGTTAATGGTTGTTTAATTGATATACCAAGTTATATTTGTAAACCTAGAGATATTATTACTATGAATAGAAAGAATAAAAAATCAATAAATAATTCTCTTTTTTCATTGACTTTCATTAGTTTACCAAATCATTTGTCTATTGACTCTTTACAAACTAAAGGTTTTGTAAATCGAATAATAGATATTCAAGATATCGGTATTAAAATAAAGGAATTACTAGTCGTAGAATATTATTCTAATATCTAATAATAAATTAATTTTATTTTTAATTTTTAAATCTTTTTATGTTAACTTTAATAATGTAAAATATAATAAATTAAATATTAACCTAAAAAGATTTAAAAATTAAACGCGGAGACAGGATTTGAACCTGTGACCTCAAGGTTATGAGCCTTGTGAGCTACCAAACTGCTCTACTCTGCTAGATTAACCAAAAAACAATTCGACTTTTTTATTTACCAACTTGATACTATTGTCCCTGGTAATAAACATGCATGAACCATTTCTCGCAATATATATCCAGATATTCCGAAGTATTTATAATTTGATCTAGGTCTTCCTGTTAAAAAACAACGTCGACGAAGCCTTATGGTAGAACTATTCCGTGGCAAGGATTGTAATCTTTCCTGAATCTTCCATCTTTCTCTCAAAGAAAAAACTCTTCTTAGTTCTTTTTTTAAAGATAGACGAATCAAATAATATTTTTGTTCTAAATTCTGACGCTTTTTTTCTCGTTGGAGCAGGCTTCTTCTTGCCATAATGTTAAGTTTTAAGATCCTTTTTATAATTTTAAAAATTTATATATTTTATATTATAATAATAATAATATAAAATAAAGACATCAATGAATTCGAAGTATAAGTACGAAATAATTAAAATATTAGGCCCTCATCGTCTAGAGGTTCAGGACATCTCTATTTCAAGGAGATAACGGGGATTCGACTTCCCCTGAGGGTATTTTTTTTGTAGGACGACAGACAAAAAAATTATTTATTTTATATAGTTATAGTTATTAATTTATTACAATATTACTAGTATTATTAATTATAATTTAGAATCTTTTATTTTTTATTATTTAATATTGGTCACTGTCTAAGTGTTTAATGGCGTAAAGCCTTAAAATTATTTTTTAAGATAGAATTTATTCTTATTCATTGGTTCAAATAGAGTTCGGAAAAATATTGGTTCAAATAGAGTTCGGAAAAATATTTTATAAATTAATAAAATATTTTATAAATTAATAAGGTAAATTATCAAGAATATAAGAAAATATATTTTAATATTTTTAGTTAAGGATCGTATGGATTGTCAAACCTTAAAATCACTTACACCCACATCTTACTTTTTCGCATAGCAATGCTCCATAACCTATTTAAATTAAACTTAAACTATATTTTATTTATAGATTTATAGTTCGAGTTGGCGGCATGGTCAAGTGGTAAGACAGTGGACTGCAAATCCGTTATACCCCAGTTCGAATCTGGGTGTCGTCTGATAGCAAAAACTAAAAAATATAAAAAGATATAATCAGAATTTACTACTTGCTATATTCTATTTTCATAATTATATTTATTTTTTTATTTTATTTCTTTTTTACTAGAATATTAACTAATATTTAATTATTATATTGGTTTTCAGTTTATTTTTGGTATAATTCTGATATGAATCTACCCTATTCTACATACCTAAATACCTAAGACTTATATTATATATAAGACCTATATTATATATAAGTTATAAGTAGGAGTATTAAATTTAGGTCGTATCTTAAAAGTCAATTATAATATAAATTTTTGTTAAAATACTATTCTTATATTTCTTATTTTAAATTTTTAAAAGGACTTAATAGTTGAAACCTTGTGATAAAATGACAAAACGATATTGGAATATAAGTTTAAAAGAAATGCTGGATGCGGGAATACTTTTTGGTCATGGTACTAATAAATGGAATCCTAAGATGGCTCCTTATATTATCACAAAAATTAATAATATTCATATTATAAATCTTACTATTACTGCTCGTTCTTTATCAGAATCCTGTTATTTAGTTTTTGATGCAGCAAGAAAGGGAAAAGAGTTTTTAATCGTAGGTACAAAAAATAAAACTTCTTTTTTAATAGCATCCGAAGCAAAAAAGATTAGATGTCATTATGTTAATAAAAAATGGCTTTGCGGTATGTTAACAAATTGGTTTACCACAGAAAATTTACTTCGAACTTTAAGAGATTTAAGGGCCAAGCAAAAAAGGGGTAAAATAAAACGTTTACCACAAAGAGATGCATCTATAGTAAATAGAAAATTAAATACTTTACAAAAATATCTGGGAGGAATAAAATATATGACAAAATTACCCGATATTGTAATTATAGTTGATCAGAAGCACGAATTTAAAGTGATTCGAGAATGTATAATCTTGGGTATTCCAACAATTTGTTTAATTGATACAAATTGTGACCCAGATTATGCAAATCTTTCAATTCCTTCAAACGATGATTCTATAGCATCTTTTCATTTTATTCTTACCAAATTAGTATATTCAATTTTTGTCGGATTGACTGTTCTAGAAAAAACAAATACTTTTTTTAAAGATTAGTTTTTATTATTTATTTATATTCTAATTATTAGAATATAATAATGGGGCGTGGCCAAGTGGTAAGGCAACGGTTTTTGGTCCCGTTAATCGGAGGTTCGAATCCTTCTGTCCCAAATATTTTTATCTTATTTTTTCTTATAATATTCTGCAATTAAATCTTATATTAAATATAAAATCATTTATAAAATAATTAAAAATTCAATAAATAAAAAATAAATATTAAATATATAATAAATTAAAAAAGGAAAGGAAATAAGCTTTATTGAATAATTTTATACTTATTTAATACTTATTTAGTTTTCGTTAATAAAATAGATTAAGGAACTAATATTTAATTTGTGAAAACTAAATCTAATATTTTGAAGCAAAACGAATTTTTCTATCCGCTACTATTAAAAGAGTATATTTACTCTTTTTTTCATTATCATATATTAGGCAACTTAAAAGTCAACCTAAACCCTTATAGTTATAAAAATAGATTTAGTTTACTACTTGTAAAACGTTTAATTCATAAAATTTATCACCAAAAATATTCTCAATTTTATATTATTGATTCGAAAGAAAAAGGTTACAAAAACTTCTTTTTTTATTATCTTTCTTATCAAATGCTATTAGAAGGTTTTCTCTTCATTTTAGAAATACCATTATCCTCAAAGTTAGTAGCGTCGTTTGAAAAAAAAAAAATACTAATATATAATAAATTAAGATCTATTTATTCAAAATTAACTTTTTTAGAAGATAAAATCTCAAGTTTAAATTATGTAACAGATATACTAATACCATATCCAATTCATTTTGGAATTCTGGTTAAAATACTTCAATGTTGGATCAAAGATGCTCCTTCTTTGCATTTATTAATATTATTCTTTTATGAATATAATCAAATTAAGGATGATCTTTTTTTTACTTCAAACACTATTTTACAAATAAAATATTCTTATTTATACCTTCTACATAATTATTATATCTATGAATTTGAATATATTATTATGTTTATTCAAAAAAAATCTTCCTATTTAAAATCCATAGATTATGCAAACTTTCTTGAACGAATATATTTTAATAAAAAACTAGTAGTTATGTTAAATATGTGTTTCGTCTATTTTAATGCTTTTCCAAGTATCCTTCAGCAGTTTATCGAAGATCCTCTTATACATTATATTCGATATAAAGGCAATTTAATTATATTGTTAAAAGGAAATATTTTTTTAAATTTAATATTAATAATAATAAATAAAAGGGAACTTTATCTTGTAAATCTTTGGCAATATTATTTTAACTTTTGGTCTCACCCTTATTATAGAATTATTAATAAACAATTAATTAACTATCTTTTCTATTCTATAGGAATAGTATATTTTTCAAATATACTACGAAAGTCTTTGAGAATAAAGAATATAATGTTAGAGAATTATTTTGTCCTAACTATTTTAATTAAAGAATTATATAACATAGTTCCATCTAGTTATCTTATTAAATCTTTGGCAAAAGCTAATTGTTGTACTACCAAAGGTAAACCTATTGGTAAATTGATCCTAACTCATTTATCAGATTCTGATATTATTTATCATTTTTGTAAAATATATAATAATCTTTTTTATTATCATAACGGATCTTCAAATTTAAATAAGATTTATTTTTTAAAGTATATACTTCAACTTTCTTGCGTTCAAACTTTGACTCATAAACATAAAGGTAAAGTAAACTTTTTTACAAATTTTAAAGTATTGGAAATCTTTTTATTGGCAGAAGAAAAATTGACTTTATATAAATTGCATAAAAAATGTATTTGGTATTTTAACATCATTTAACATTCTCCAAAATTTTTTAACATTATAAAAAAACTTATATGATTTATGATATCTAAAATACTTAATTTAATATATACT
>JACERR010000394.1:20000-25000 GCA_016760335.1 Gastrodia elata | reverse complement strand
ATTTTTGAAGGAACCCCAAATGAACTTTTTTTTATTAAAAGTGTTCACCGATTGATATGTGTCAAAATAAATTGCCTTTAGAATCTTCTCAGCTCGAAAAGGTATGTTTTGATATTTTGCCTTATTACGGTTGTCCCATATGTGCCAGAGACCAAATGCCACTATCAGGTTTTTAATATCAAGCTTTTTGTTTTTTTTCGGAAACGCCACCAGATTTAAGAAAGTCAAGGATCATCGCACTCTCCCCGGGATGGGGGAAAATTAAAGAGTTGAGCCTGTGCCACACGGCAGCACTTGTGACATTCTCGAAAAAAACATGAAAAGTAGTTTCTTCCTCGCAGCAGCAGATGCATTTAGAGGCAAAAACATAACCAAGACTCTTTATGTTTTCGTCAGTGCTAATGAAACCATTGGCTAGTTTCCAAAGGAAACAATTTATGAAGGCAGGCAGACAATTGTTCCAGATCCAAATTGGCCATCCGATCGAGCGAGATTTCTTGTTTGCCTTCCAAAGCTTTGCAAAATTTATTTTCCCTACATCACAGAAGTTAGAGGAGATAACCGCAAAAGAGTCTAGTTGAGGATGAAGATTAATGATTTTTTCAAGCATCGAGGCAGGTAAAAATTGAGCAAGAATGGCAGTGTTCCAGCCCGTGGTCGGGGAGAGAACTTCTCCAAAGGTTAGGTTTGGTCTAATTAGGAATTCCGTTAGGTTATCAATATTACTCCAGTTATCGAAACTAGAAGTTACAGTGAGGATCAACCGTGTCCCAATGCAGGGAGTTTTCAATATTGTTTCGTTGGGATATCATACGGCTTCAGGTTTTGGAGTCAGTGATTTTTTGGGAAACTTGAGAGGGGTGTTTTGTGGCACAGTATTTGGCCAGTAATAATTTTGCCCATAGAGTATGAGAAGTACGAAATTTCCACCGGAGTTTATCCGTAAAGGCATTGTGAATGGTCGAGAGACATCTTATCCCAATTCCACCTTCATTCCAGGGATAAAGAAGGTGGTCCCAATTAGACCAAAAGATTTTGGAACCACGGCTGTGAGTCCAGAAGAATTTATTTAAGGTTTGTTTAATCTTTTTCAACGTCCTAGAAGTGGGGGAGCAAACTTCCAGCCAGAATAAGGGGATGGTGTTTAGCACATGTTTTATCAACAGTAAACGACCTCCTTGGGATAAGTAGCGATGGTCCCAATTTCTCAATTTGTTGAAAATAGAATCAAGAAGGTCTTTATAAATGGTATGTTTGTTGTGGCCATTAAAGATAGGAATTCCAAGATATTTCATTGGGAGTTTACCTTGTCTGAAGTTGAGAATATTTTTAATAGTAAGGATTTGGTGCTGACTCAACCTTTTCCCAACAAAAAATTGAGATTTGTTTAAATTTATTTTAAGGCCGGTGATTTGCTCGAGCTCTAGAAGGATGGCTTTCAGCTTCTTCATGTTTGAGATACTAGCGTTACTAAAAATTATAATGTCGTCCGCGTAAATAAGATGGGAGCTTAGAATTTTTCCTCCCGGGTTAAATTGAAGCTCAGGAGATTTAGTGAAATGGTTGTTTAGGCTGAGGGACCAGTAATTAGCGGCAAGGATGAAAAGCAGGGGAGAAATCGGGTCTCCTTGACGTAAACCACGGTGAGATTTGAAGAAACCTTGGGCTTGGCCATTTATTAGAATAGAAAACCAGTTATTTTGGGTGACTAGCTTAATCTTTTCTATAAATCTATTATCAAAACCATAGAGATGTAAGATATTCAGAAGAAAAGCTCAATTTAATCTGTCAAAAGCCTTTTCCAAATCCAACTTACGAATGATGTTATGCCCTCTTCTTCTGTTGTTAAGACAGTGAAACATTTCTTGGGTAGTGAGAATGTTATCTTGGATGGTACGGCCAGGAACAAATCCAGATTGGTTTGGTTCAATGAGTTTAGGAAGCACAGTTCGAAGTCTATTGGACATGATTTTGGATAAAACTTTATTATAGGTGGAGATTATACTAATTGGTCTGAAGGTATTCCACCAAGTGGTTTTATCTTTTTTAGGGATTAGAGCAATCGAGGAATGAGTGAAGAACTTTGGGATGGGAACATTACAGTAGAATTCTTTTATCCCATTACATATGTCATCTTTTATAATCCCCCAAAATTTTTAGAAGAATTCAGCCGGGAATCCATCTGGTCCCGTGCACACATTTTTTTTAAACTTTTTATAGCGGCCCAGATTTCTTCCAAAGAGGGGGGTTCATTTAGAGTTTGATTGTCTGCTCTAGTTATTTTTCGTTGAACGATATCTTCGTTTAAGGTTTCAGGAAAAAGGTTTGGCTCTTCAAACTCTTTTAAGAAATAGTTGATAGCAGAGCTTGGATGTCCCCAGACTTGGTGAGGGTCAGATTTTCAGGAGTTGTTATTTCGTTAATTTTGTTTGTTTACCCAAGAGTGGTAGAAGTCGGTATTTCTTTCTCCTTCCAAATGCCATTTAAAATTACATTTCTATTTCCAAAAACTTTCAATATCATTATGGGCTTGGATGAGTAAAACTTTTTCTTTATGGATCCTAGTTTTGTTTTGGTTTGAGGGGTCATTTTCAAATTCTCGTTCAAGTTGAGTGACCAGCTCTTCTTGGGTAGCCAGTTTTTGGAATATGTTCCCTACTTTGGTTTTGTTCCAAGTTGTAAGATCTTTTCTAAGCCGTTTAAATTTTTCAACCACTCTTAACATGCCATAAACACTGCAAGGTTCAGTCCAGCTCTTATTTATAACTTTGGCGCACTCTTTCTTATGGGTCCAAAACATTTGAAAACGAAAAGTTTTTTTAATTGGTTCAGTTTTATTATTAGAATTGATGATGATTGGTTTGTGGTCAGAGGATGTGGCGTTTAAGGTGAAATTTTTGAAGTTGGAGAAGGAGTTGATCCAAGGATTATTGATCAAAAATCTGTCAAGCCTAGCCATTCGTCTACCAGCATTCCAGGTAAATTGGGCTCCCTCGTATTTATAATCCTCTAAACCACAATCCAAGGAGGTGTTATTGAAATCAAAAGTTGAGTTAGCGTGAGAAGTTGAATAGTCTTTATACTCATTATTTTTAAGAACAGCATTAAAATCTCCTCCTACCAACCAGAGTCTATTGGCTTCCATATGGGTTCTAAGAAAGTTCCAGAGTTCTATCCTGTTTTTTTCTAGGTTATTAGCGTGGACGAAGGTGGTGAAAATTGAGTGTTTCTCATTGTAGAATTTAAAATGGATGGCCTGGTCGATTTGGTCAATTAAATCCATTGACCAAAGGTCATTCAAGAAAACCCAGATCTTATTAGCAGAGGAGGTGATGAAGTTTCGTAAACCAATAAAGTTACCAATATTTTCACATCTATCAGCCGAAATTTTTGGTTCCGCTATAGCGAGAATATTGATTTTTTGCTCTTTGATGATGAGTTTTAATCTGTTTTTAGAAGAAACACTACCTATATATATATATATATATATATAAATATAGGTGTGTGTGTGTGTGTGTGTATATATATATATATATATATCTATATATATATATATATATATATATATATATATATATATATATATATAAATGAGTATATATAGATACACACATATGTGTTATAGCACACACATAGATATATACACACACACACACACACATAGAAATTAGTATATGTGTGTGTGTGTCTTTAACAAATACACACACACACCCACACACACACTCACACAAACACTTACTCATATATACTTATGTGTGTGTGTGTGTGTATCCAACACATACACTTAGAGAAATAAGTGTGTGTTTGTGTGTGTGTGTGTATCCAACACATACACTTAGAGAAATAAGTGTGTGTGTTTGTTATAAACAAATACACACAAACCAATATACACTCACCCACCTATACACACACACACATCTCTACATACATATATAAAGATAAGTACATATGAGTGTGTGGAGTGTGTGTCTATATATTTATATGTGTGACACACACACACATACAGACACACATACACACCGTATGTATACATACTTACACACAGACACACACACACCGTATGTATACATACTCACACACACAGACACACACACATATTGAGATAAATATATATGAGTGTGTGTGTGTGTGTATGTGTGTGTTGGGGATACATACTCAAACACACACACACACACAGATATATACGCACACTCATATATACTATGTGTGTGTCTATAAGTGTAACACACGCACACACACTCATACACACACATACGCAGACATAATCTCTATATATGAGTGTGTATACCCAATATATAGAGCTTATGTGTGTGTGACACACAAACACACACACTCATATATAGACACACACACACTGCATGTATATTTATATATTATATGTATTGTCAGTATATATATACACACACACATATATATATATATATACTAATCTCTATGTGTGGTGTGTGTGTGTGTATAACATATGTGTTTGTGTGTGTGGGTATACACACTCACAACTGTATATCTATATATACAAATATAGATATATATGTATGTAGACACATACACGTATGTGTTATCACACACACACAGATAAATACATAGAGCATGTATATGAATATACAATACATATATGTGTGTCTATATATTTATATATGGTTGTGAGTATGAATACCCCATGCACAAATGCACACACATATAGACACACACACATATATATAGGTGTGTCTATATATTTATATATGGCACACAAATAGAGATTAGTATATATGAGTTTGTGTGTGAGTGTGTGTGTGTGTGTTGGTGTGTGTGTGTGCATTGGGTATACATACACATAACTGAGTGCATGTGTGTGTATGTGTGTACACATACATGCTCACTCACATACACACAATACACACACACTCACACATACTCACATATACTTATCTCAATGTGTGTGTATTTGTGTGTGTGTTTGTGTGTATGAGTGAGCATGTATGTGTGCACACACACAGACAAACCTATATACATGGGCATAC
>JACERR010000394.1:15000-17500 GCA_016760335.1 Gastrodia elata | reverse complement strand
ACACACACACACATATGGTTGTGGGTATATATACCCAACAAACATATATGCTTATCACACGCACACACACATATACACTAGACACACAAATGTGTGTCTTATCACACAACACATGTGTGTGCGTGTTTGTGTGTCATTATATATATTGTGTGTGTGTTGTGTATGTTGTGTATACATACTTATACATAGTGTCTATATATTAGTATATATGAGTACACACACACACATAGAGATGTGTGTGTGTGTGATAACACACACACACATACATACACACATAAATATGTGCACATCATATATAGTTGTATGCCCAACACTCACACACACATAGAGATTAGTATATATATTTGGGTCACACATACACACACAAATAGTCACACACACACTCACACACACTTATATATACTAATCTCTATGTGTGCATATTTGTATGTTGGGTATACATACTTATCTCTATATGAGTGTGTGGGTGTGTGTATGTGTGTGTTGGGTATATATATACTCATAATCATATAGTGTATGTCTCCATGTGTGTATTTGTATATGTATGTGTATCTTGGTATACATACTCACAACACACACACACACACACATATAAGTATACTAATCTCTATGTGTGTACATTTATGTGTGTGTGTGTTATGCACACACATAAACACACACACATACTATATATAGACACACACACACATACACACACACACACACATAGAGATTAGTATATATGAGGGTGTATCACATATGGTGTGAGTATATACATGTGTTTGTATACTAATCTCTGCGTGTGAATATACACATACTCACATATAGAGATTATATAAAAATATATAGAAATTAGTATATATATGAGTGTGTGTGAGTGTGTGTGTGGGTGTGTCTGTGTTGGGCATACATACTCACACACACAGCACAATACACTCACACTCATATATACTACTCACATCCATATATAAATATATATTAATATCTATGTGTATGGTATGTGTGTGGGTGTGTGTGTTTGCATATATATACAATCATATATAAATATATGGACACCCATTCATATAAGATAATTTATATTTATATATAGTTGTAAGTATAAATACCTAACACACACACCCACACTCATATATACTAATCTCTATGTGTGTGTGTGTGTATCTATATATTTATATATACACACACACACACACACACACATATATATATATATATATATATATATA
Organism: Gastrodia elata; assembly: GCA_016760335.1. Classification (NCBI taxonomy): domain Eukaryota; kingdom Viridiplantae; phylum Streptophyta; class Magnoliopsida; order Asparagales; family Orchidaceae; genus Gastrodia; species Gastrodia elata. The sequence continues at coordinate 16,295 of JACERR010000394.1, read as the reverse complement.
TACATACTCATGTATGTGCTATATATCTCTGTGTGTGCGTGTGTCTACATATATATACGATTATGAATATAAATTTATAGACACGCACACACATGAGTATGTATACCCAATTGTGTGTGAGGATACCCAAAACACATTCGCACACACTCACACACTCATATATATATATATATATATATATATATATATACATATATATATATATATATATATATATATATATGCTGTTTGTATGTGTGTGTGTGTTGGGTATACATACCAACACACACACACATATGCACACACGAACACACACACACTTTAGGTGTGTGTGTGTTGGGTATACATACTCACAATCATATATATATATATATATATATATAGATGTACTCACAATCATATATATACACACACAAACAAAACACACTCAACACACACACTCATATACATAGGGTGTAATATATCTATATGTGTGTGTGAGAGCCTACACACTGTTTGAGTGTGTGTCTGTGTAATACACACACATATATATGAGTATGTATACCCAATGTATTTGAGTGTGTGTACTCAGTGTGTTTTGTGTGTGTGTGTGTATTAGTATTTATGATTGTGTGTGTGTGTGTGAGTGTGTGTTTGTGCGTGTGTGTGTGTGAGTGCGTATGTGGGTGTGCCACACACACACACTCATATATACTAATCTCTATATGTCTGTATATGTATGTATGTAGAGACACACATGTGTGTGTGTGTGTTTAGGTATACATACTCACATATACACCAATATTTGTGTTCGTGTGTTTGTCTATGTGTGTGTGTGTTTGTGTGTGTGTGCCTCTTGTCTATATATGAGAGTGTGTGTGTTTGTGTTGGGATATACATGCAACAGACACACACACACACACACACACACATAAGGATTAGTATACATGTGTGTGTGACCCAACACACTCATATATACTTATCTTTATGTGGAAGTATATCTAACACACACACACACACACACAGATATATATATATATATATATATATATATATATATATATATATATATATATATATATATATATATATATATGTCTGTGTGTGTGCGCGCACACGTGTGAGTATGATATATATTCTATAAGTATATAAGACATGTGTCTCCATATTTATAGGCACACACTCAGATATGTGTTATATATTTGTGTGTATATACCCTTTGTGTGTGCGTGTATGTGTGTGTGCGAGTATCTGTGTTTGTGTGTGTGTGTGTATGTGTGTGTTTGGTATATGAGTGTGTGTGTCTATATATACATATGTATGTGCGTGTGTCACAC
>JACERR010000394.1:7500-12500 GCA_016760335.1 Gastrodia elata | reverse complement strand
CATAAGTATATATACCTAACACACACACACTTACACACACTCATATATATATATATATATATATATATATATATATATATATATATATATATATATATATATATATGAGTGTGTGTGTGTGTGCATTAATGTGTGTATGTGTGTATACATATGTATATATATACTTATATTCTTATATATATAGACACACACTCATTTATATATATACACAAATACACACACATAGAAATTAGTATATATGAGTAGGTGTGTGTGTGTCTATGCTGGGTATACATACTCAGTACCATATATATATATATATAGACACACACACATATACATATAGAGATTAGTATATATGAGTGTGTTTGTTGGGTATACCTAAGTGAGATTAGTATATATGACACACACACTCAGAGTATGTATACCCAACCCACACATAAGTATATTTATATATGGTTGTTAGTATGTATATATATACATGTATATAATAAATACAAATTAATATATATGAGTGTGTGTGTGTATGTGTGTTGAGTATACATATGTCTATATATTTATTTATAGTTGTGAGCATGTATACCCAATATGCACATATAAATGCACACACACATGTGTTATATATATGTCTATATATATATAGGCACACACATACACACATAAATATTAGTATATATAAGTGTGTGTGTGTGCGCCTGTATACAAATATATAACACATATAGAAACACATACATGCATACACACGCGCACACACACTCATATATACTAATATTTATATGTGTGTGTGTGGTGTGCCTATATATATATATACATGTATATATGTGTGTGTGCCTATATATATATATGAACATGTATATATGTGTGTGTGTTTGTGTGTGTGTGGGTTGGATATATATAAATATAAACATAAGTTTATATGAGTGTGTCTGTGTGTGTGTATGTATGTGTGTCTATATAGCTGTGAGAACAGACACACATACTATGTGTTATTTATGTGTGTCTTTATATTTATATACGATTGTGAGTATGTATACCCAATACACACACAACCATATATAAATAGCACATACAGACACATCACATAGGACTGTGTGTATGTGTTGAGTAACACACACACTCATATATATACCCTCACACACACACGCACGCACCTGCACACACACATATATACATATCTCTATGTGTGTGTTACACACACACACAGTATATATCAGTGTGTGTGTGTGTGTATTCTCACATACTCACAACAGTACACACATACACACGCATATATACTAATCTTTATGTGTGTGTTTGTGTGAATGTGTGTATGTTAGTGACACACATACACACACTCATATATAGTTATCTTCATTTGTTTGTGTGTGTTATATAGTATGTGCATGTATAGATATAACACATATATGTCTACATACATGTATATTTATATATGACTGTGAGTATGTATACTCAAGTATATGTACCCAACACAAACATATATACACACACAATTATGTATACATAGAGATAAGTATAAGTATATATGTGTGTGTGTGAGTGTGTGTATATACATGAGTGTGTGTGTGTGTGAGTGTGTGTGTCTGTGTGTTTATATATATATATGCATATATATATATATATATATATATATATATATATATATATATATATACAAATACACACACACCCAATACACACACACACACACAATATATATAGTCTCTCTATATATGTGTGTGTGTGTGACACACACACTTATATAGACACACACACACATATAAATATAAATATATGTATGTGTATTATATCTATGAGTGTTGTATGTGCATTGGGTATACAATATATATAGTCTCTCTCTATATATATGTGTATGTGTCCATGTGTGTGTGTCACACACACATAGAGATAATTATATATGAGTGTGTTAGGTATATATTCTCACACACATATATAATCACACACAAACACACACACACACACACACACACACACACACACATACTCGCATACTCATATATTCTAATCTCTATGTGTGTGTTATAGACATATACACGTACACACAGAGATTAGTATATACACATGCATTTGTCTGTGTGTGCCTATAGTATATATCTAGGTGTGTGACAATCATATATACTAATATATATATGTATATATATATATATATATATATAGATAGTATGAATACCATGTGTCTATACTAATCTATATATTTATATAACACACGTATATATATATATATATATATATATGAGTACTTATACCCAACACACACACATGTATACACACACACACACACACACTCACACATGTATACAACACACTCATATATAGACACACACACATGTGTAGACATTAGTATATATGAGTTTGTGTGTGTGTTGATATGTGGTTGTGTGTATACCCAACACACATGCACACACACGCACACACGCTCATATATATATTAAGATTAGTTTATATGAGTCTGCTTATACACAAAAACTCATATATATATTTCTCTATGTGTGTGTGTGTGTATCTATATATTTATATATGGTTGTGAGTATGAATACCCACACACATGTATGTGTTATATAGACAAACACACACACCCATATATATATATATATATATATATATATATATATATATATATATATAGATATATGTGTGTGTGTGTGTGTTATATTTATAGTGTTGGGCAACACACACACATACACACATAGAGATTAGTATACATGAGTATGTCTGTGTATGCCTATAATATATATCTGTGTTTGTGATAATATATATAGACACACACACACATATAAAAATTAGTATATATGAGTGTGTGTGTGTGTGTGTGTGTGTATGTGTTGAGTTTACATACTCACAACTGTATATAAATATATATATACACACACACACGTATATATACTCAACACACACACACACACTCACAAACACACATACGTAAAGATTAGTATATATAGGATATACATACTCACAATCTATATTATCAAATAGAGATAAGTATATATAAGTTTGTATGCCCAAACCCACAGACACTCATATAAACACACACATAAAGATTAGTCTATAGACATACACACATGGAGATAAGTATATGTGAGTGTGTGTGTGTCTGTATGCGTGTACTCACAATCATATATAAATATATATAGACACACACACACACTCATATAAACTAATCTATATGTGTGTGTAATTGTGTGTGTGTATCTATATACATATATACGATTATGAATATGTATATCGATCTCTATGTGTGTGTTTGTCTATGAGTATGTATTACGTATATTTGTGTATGTGTGAGTGTGTGCGTGTACACTCATATTTACTTATTTCATGTAGAGATACACACACACACACAACACACAACGCACATGTGTTTGTGTGTGTGATACATATATATACCCAACACACACACCACACATAAACACACACATAGAGATTAGTATACACAAACACACACACTCATATATATTAATATCTTTGAGTGTGTGTATTTGGGTGTGTATATGTGTGTCTACATTTGTGAGTATATATATATATATATATGTGTGTGTGTGTGTGTGTGTGTGTGTGTGTGTGTGTGTGTGTGTGTGTGCCAACTGTATATAATACATAGACATATTTGAGTGTGTGTGTGTGTGTGTGTGTGCCAACTATATATAAATACATAGACATATTCGAGTGTGTGTGTGTGTGCCAATCGTATATAAATATATTGATATGTATGAGTGTGTGTGTTTGTGTACACACATACAAACACACACACATAGACATAAGTATATATGAGTGTTTGGCACACACAGATACAAGTGTTGAGTATATGTGCAATAACACATACCTATGTGCTGTGATGACACACATACATAGAGATTAGTATATAATATACACATGTTATATACTAATCTCTAGTATGTGTGTGTTGCACACATAAACTCATATATACAGGCATAGATACACACACACACCACACATGTATGGAGATTAGTATATGTGCGTGTGTGTGTGATCCCTGTGTGTGTGTTGGGTATGAGTTTGTGTGTATACTATTATGCATACTCACAATCATATATACATAAGACACACACATAGCAAACATATACGTAAATATGTGTGTGTGTATTAAGTATACATACTCATATACATACTTATTCCTATGTCTGTGTGTTTTTCTATGTTTGTTGTGAGTGTGTATACACATACTCATAACCGTATATATATATAGACACACACACACACATAGAGATTAATATATATGAGTGTTTGTGTGTGTGAGTGTGTGTGTCTATATATATATATATATATGGTTATGAGTATTTGCATACATACTCACTCATATATACTTATCTCTATATGTATGTATATCATCACACACACATATACACACACACACAAATGTACACTCATTTATACTAATCTATATACGTGTGTGTTTGTGTGTGTGCATGTGCATGTGTATGTATATACAACACACACTCATATAAATTATATATACCCAGCACATACACACGCACACACACTCATACAACATGTATGTGTTGGCTATGTGTTTGTCTTATATATATACGGTTATGAGTATGTATACCCAATATACACACACACTCATATGGAGATAAGTATATATGAGTGTGTGAGTGTGTGTGTGTGCATGGTATATATGAGTATCACATACATAAATACATACATATAGAGATTAGTATATATGAGAGATTAGCATGTGGTTTGGGTGTATGTATACTAATCTTTATGTGTGTGTGTGTGTGTGTGTCTCATATATATCACACACACATGTTGGGTAACACACACACACATGCGTCAACACACACACACACACACTCATATAGTAAGACACATGTATACACTCATATATACTTATATTTATAGAGATGACTATGTATATAATAACAACATATACATGAGTGTGTTATGAGTATGTATACTCAATTTATCTCTATGTGTGTGCATCTTTATCACACACTCACACACATATTCATATACAGTTACACACACTCATATATACTAATCTCTATGAGTATGTATTTATG
>JACERR010000394.1:0-2500 GCA_016760335.1 Gastrodia elata | reverse complement strand
GTTTGTAAATATATTCTAATCTCTATGTGTGTGTCTGTATTGGGTATACATACTCATGACAGTATATAAATATATAGACACACACACACACAAACACACAAATAAAGAGACTAGTATATATGAGTGTGTGCCTGTGTCTACACACACACACACTCACACACATAAGACACAAACACACACATGATAAATTATATATGTTTGAGTACATACACACACACACACTCACACAAATATATATATATATATATATATATATATATATATATATATATATATATATATATATATAGATATATATACATCCATATATATGTATATAATCACACACACACACACATAAGTATGTGCACCCAACACACACTCAACTATACTATTGTGGGTATATCTGTGTGTGTGTATGTTTGTGTGTGGGTGTGGGTATACATGTGACACCACATAAAATTGTATATAGACAACGATATATGTGTGTATTTGTATGTGTGTGTATCTCCATATGTGTGTGTGTGTGTGTGTGTCTCCATGTGTGTGTGTTCACAACGGTGTATATATATATATATATATAAAAACACGTAGACACACACAAACATACACACACACACACATAGAGATAAGTATACATGAGTGTGTGCATGTCTATATATGCATACTCACAATCGTATCTCTATATATCTCTATGTGAGTATATATATACTATTCTCTATGTGTGTGTGTGTTGGGCATGCATACAACTGTATATAAATATATGATTATACTTATCTTTATATGTGCGTGTCTTTACATACATGTATACAGACACACACACACAATATATATATACATATATATAGTGTGTGTGTGTGTGTGTGTCTATGTATGCCTATGTGTGTCACTCATAGAGATTAGTATATATGAGTGTGTGTGTGTGTGTTGGGTATATATACTCATAATCATATATAAATATATAAACACACACACATACATATATACTAATATGTATGTATGTGTGTGTTTGTATGTTTATATATTTATATATGATTGTGAGTATGTAGACTCAACACACACAGATTCACACATACACCTATCTATACACACACTTATATATACTAATCTCTATATGTGTGTTTGTGTGTGTCTATATATTTATATTCGGTTGTGAGTATGCATACCCAACACATAGACACACACACACATACACTCATGTATACTAATCTCTATGTGTGTATTTATTTATATATATATATATATATATATATATATCTTTGTATAAAAATATATACAATTCGGGTCTATATAAACACACGATATATATACTCACACACACATCGTATATATAAATATCTGTATGTTACTCACACATACACACACTCATAAGTATTAGCGTATACATATATATATCACATATGTGTGTGTGCGTGTGTTTATATTTAGACACACATATGTATATATGTATGTCTATATATAGACACATACACATACACACTCATACGTACTCATATATACCCAAATACACATATATGTGAGTGAGTGTGTGTGCACGCACACACACACGCGCACAAACACACACACACAGACCCACAAACTCACACACACACCAACCCACACATACCCAAATCTCTATATGTTTATTAATTTATATATACACACATACAAAAAATACACATATATAGAGATTAGTATATATGAGTGTGTGTGTGTGGGTGTGAGTATGTATACCCAACACACCACACACACACAAATACACATACACTCACAATAATATATATTTGTGTATACTTATCTCTATGTGTGTGTATACCCAATACACACACACACAACTATGTATACACACAAAGAGTGTGTATGTGTATACCCATTAGTATATATGAGTGTGTGTGGGTGTGTGTGTATGTTTATGTGTGTGTATGTGTGTGAGTGTGTGTGAGTGTGTGTGTGTGTGTGTGTTGTGTGTCTACCCATCGCACACACACACACATGTGAATATATAAACACACACACTCATATACACACACTAATACATAGATATATAGACACACACATAGAACACACACACACTTATATATACTAATGGGTATACATACTCTATGTGTGTATACATTATTTTGTGTGTTTATGCATTTTTATACACACACACTCATATATATTAATCTTTATATATGCATGTGTTGGGTATACATACTCACAACCGTATATAATGTGTTGGGTATATGTACTCACGCACAAAAATAGAGATTAGTATATCCTATGTGAGTACCTATATAGACACACACGCACACACACATAAAGATTAATATATGTATATATATATATATATATCTGTGTGGGTGTGTGTGTGTTTGGGTATACGTACTCACAACCATATATATATATATATATATATAGATATATATATATATATATATATATAAAGATAAGTATCACTGTATATATATATATATATATATATATATATATATATATATATATATATATATATATATATGTGTGTGTGTATGATAATGACACCCACACACACATACAAACA
>JACERR010000393.1:25000-29566 GCA_016760335.1 Gastrodia elata | reverse complement strand
AATTTCTATGTGGGTGTGTTTGTGTGTGCATGCGTATATATTTATATACAGTTGTGAGTATGTATACCCACACACAAAAACTATCTATACACATCCATAGATATTATCATATATGTGTGTGTGTGTGTCACAGGGAGATGTATATATATATATATATATATATATATATATATATATATATTTATATATATATATATATATGAAACACACACACACACATCGTATATATAAATAGACACAAATACTTGTGAGTATGTAAAGACACACATACACACACACACACTATATATAATAATCTCTATGTGTGCCTATACATATATAAGTGTGTGTGTGTGTCTGTGTGCCTAATGTGTGTGTGTTTACGCACACACAAATAGAGATTAGTATATATGAGTGTTCATGTGTTTGTGTATGTGTGTACATAGACACGCACATACCACACATAATGATTAGTATGGTTATGAGTATATATATACATAATTCACACTCAAATATAGAAACACACACATACACACTCACACACACACACACACATACACTCATATATAAATATGTGTGTGTTTGTATATGCTTATGTCACTATGTGTGTGTAACATATATATACTAGTCTTTGTATGCATGTGTATATTTATATATACACCCACACACACACTCATACATACTAATCTCTATGTGTATGCATATATTGACACACACACATATATACACAAACATAAATATGAATACATATATATATATATATACTCATATATTAATATACAGATTAGTGTTGGGTACACACACACACATATACCCACACACAAGAGATTAGTATACATACATGCAAACACACACATATATGAGTGAACACACGCATCACACACACACATACAAACACTAATATATAGATGAACACACACACGCACACACTACACACACACACTACACACACACACACACACTACACACACACACACACACACTCAAATATACTAATCTCTGTATGTGTATTTTGTTTGTATGAGTGTGTGTTGGGTAGACAGACACACACATGTATGTGTAACACACACACATACACTCGTATATAATCACACAAGTATTAGTATACATACTCATATATATAGACATGGACACATAGAGATTAGTATATATGATAACACTCATATATACACACACACATACACACACACACACACACGCACAAACACAAAAATACACTCATATATATATATATATATATATATATATATATATATATATATATATATAGGCACACACACACATGTCACACACACATATACTAATCTTTATGTATGTGTGTGTATGTGTTTGCACATATACTAATCTTTATTTGTGTCTGTGTGTGTGTGTTTATATAACACACACACACACACTATATATATATATATATATATATATATATATATAGACACACACACACTCATCTCTATGCGTGTGTACATATATGGATCACACACATATATGTGTGTGTGTCTCACACATATATATATATATATGAAAGGAGCAGCAAGCAATACAAAGGAAACAGGGAAGCTATAAATCATCATTTATAACTTAAGAAAAGAAAAAAGAAAGAGGCTAAGGCATGCATCACATACAAACTAAACAAGGAGGGGCATATAATATACATAACTAAACATGGGCTGTAAGAAAAGTACTACATCCTAAACATACTGGTGATCAACAGAAATATGCTAATTAAAAATAAACAACTCAGTAGTGGTAAGTACATATAGCAGCAAGATTCTAACATCCTAAATAGGTATATCAAGCAGTACAAGAAAATAGCTGGCTGAAAAAGAATACTAAAAAGCAAACAACAACAACTACATATAAAACTATAAGTGCACAATCTGCCATATAGAAAAGAGCTACACAAGCTCACCAAACAGGGCTGAAGATCTTAGCACCAGTACAGCTAGGGCGGTTCCTAGAACGATACGGCTAAGGCAACAACAGTCAACATAGAAGGCCCTAACACAGTACGGCTAGGGTGGTTCCTAGCACGATACAGTTAGGTCACCAACTAGAAGGCCCTAACACAGTACAGCTAGGGCGGTTCCTAGCATGATATGGTTAGGTCACCCACAGTCATACCCATAATATCCTAGCACAGTACAGCTAGGGCAGTTCCTAGCACGATACGACTAGGGCAACAATCGGTATGAGCAAAAGAACACTGAGAGGTAGCTCAAACACATCAAATCATTATCTTCTCATTAATTACTTTAATATTTTCACAAGGAATCTAAGGAGTCTCCATATTTTCCTAACATTTTATTTATGCATCAAAAATCTTATATGATATGCTCAAGGAAATATGGCACAAAAATCAAGGAATACGTAAGCAACAAAGTATCAAGTAAGCAAGGGACTCTACTAAACATGGTGATATCATTTATTTTCTACTTAACCATCTAACTATTTCAAGTTACACAAGTTCAGGATCATCGTTTTCCTACTATCGAGTGTAACTCAAAAATTCGTCCTTATAAGTTAAAAAAGGATTGGAACTGATCAATTATAATATAGTTCAATCAGATAGACGACTACAAATTAAACAAATAAATTATACGTCCTAATTTTGTGAATTTAGATGTTCTAACTAAGATCTGATCAAGATCTTCTACACCTATAGATTATGGATTAAACACTATGGGATTTTAGGTTTAATCACATAATCCAAACTGAATAAGACCTAAGTTCTAAGTTTTATACTATAAGTGATCTACTAGTTAAGGCAAATCCTATTAAGTAATCAAACTTAATAGGATGAATCTCCTATCTTAAATCTAAAGTTAAAAGATAAACTAATCAGAATGGGTTGTAAAACAAAATAATATCTAGAAACTACTAAAACCAAGGTTTTACCCATAGGGTAACCCAATTACCCAATAAATGAACACTAATCTATAATCTAGTCCTAGTCCCAGGAAAGGTCCTTAAGGTGTAGTGCTTAAGACTTAATAGAGATTATTGGAATCTAATTTAAGGGTTAATTTTACTCACTTGATTGATATTAAGGAGATTTTAATATTTGATTAGGGTTCTATAATGTTAACTAAAAGGTAGATGTACTTAATTCAATCTTAGGGCAAAATGACCATTTTGCCCCTACTTTAAAGGTCAAAAAAGTCACTTTTGACTTAGTGGTAAGAATTGATTTCTCTTAGTTCCAATTGATTCCTTGCTGTCTAACTTGAAAATAGACAGTAAGTACGCCTAAATCGGGCGAGAAACGGTCAAGTTATGGCTATAATAAGACTAGGGGTATTTTGGTCATTTCCCTAAATTTTAGGGTTCAAATCCTAAATATTATTTCAGTGAAAATGATGACATTGAAATTCTAAATTAGGTAGCTTCTTGAGTTTTTGAATTTGGAGTTAATTTGACCAAGTTATGGCCATTTGAAGTCTAGGGGCATTTTGGTCATTTTTCACCAAAGTCAACTCTAAGTTCTAGAGTTGACTTTTTGTCCTGATGTCCAAATGGGAAAACTAATACTACCACGGTAATGGGGCCACTCTCCTGAGCATTTTAAGACCCATATTGACTATGTTTCGATAATCGGGTAAAAAGTTATGGGGTCTTAAAGAGGCTCTAGAATGCTACCTCGTCATACGTACCCCGAAACGAAATTTTACATTACGCCATTTGATCCTAAATATTTTTCTGAGTATTTTAAGACCTATATTAGCTATGTTTGGATCATCCTACAAAAAGTTATTAAACTTTTAATATTTACTATTCAAAAATACAATTTGAATTATTTTACTATTCATTCATAAAGTTTTTTATATATATATTTTTGATTTTTAAATTATATTAATTTATTGTAGCAAAGTAATTAGCGCTAATTACTTTTTAATTAGTCTTAATTATCTGTTAATATTAAATTAAATTTAATTAATTATATTTTACTGTTCAAAAGTAATTAATTATCCTAATTACTGTTTAGGATTAAATTAATAGTTAATTAATCCTTAATTAATCTCTAATTATAATAATTTAATTATGGTTACTGTTCAAAAGTAATTAGTACACACATGTATGTGTAACACACACACATACACTCGTATATAATCACACAAGTATTAGTATACATACTCATATATATAGACACGGACACATAGAGATTAGTATATATGATAACACTCATATATACACACACACATACACTTACATATATATATATATATATATATATATATATATATATATATATATATAGGCACACACACACATGTCACACACACATATACTAATCTTTATGTATGTGTGTGTATGTGTGTGCACATATACTAATCTTTATTTGTGTCTGTGTGTGTGTGTTTATATAACACACACACACACACACTATATATATATATATATATATATATATATATATATATATATAGACACACACACACACACTCATATATACTTATACTATGTGTTATGTATATCTATATATTTATATACGGATGTAAGTGTGTGTGTATTATACTATATATATATATATGAGTGTGTGTATGTCTATGTTGTGTGTATGCATGTGTGTGTTGGGTGAGTGTGAGTGTGTGT
>JACERR010000393.1:15000-20000 GCA_016760335.1 Gastrodia elata | reverse complement strand
TATATATATGAGTATATTACACACAAATACGTGTTATGTGTGTGTATGTCTATATATCGATATGTATACCCAACACACACACATGTCTGTGTGTATATATATATATATATATATATATATATATGTATATGTATATTTATATATGTATGTGTATCTATGTTGGGTATACATGCACACACACACATATAGATTAGTATATTATTTTTAATTTTTTGCAAAAGCCATTTTGGCATTAGTATATTTCATAAAGTAAGAAGTACACTAGGAGGCTATCAGCAAATACAAAAGACACACGTATGTGTGCGTGTCAATATATTTATATAGGCACACACATAGAGATTAGTTTTATAGATGTTATCACATGTATATTTATATATATATAGGCACACACATACACATACACACACACACACACTCACACACACACACACACACGCTCATATATACTAGAAATGTGTGTGTGTTCTGAGTGTGTGTGTGTGTATGTGTGTGTCTATATATTTATATACATGATACATAAACACTCACAACCATATAAAGATATATATATGAGTGTGTATGCTATAATGTATATATAAAATGTGTGTTTGTGTCTCTACAAACATACTAATTTTTGTGTGTGTGTGCTTGAGTATGTATATATGTGTGTGTGTGTGTGTTTGTGTGTATGTGTGTGTTTATATACAATTGTGAGTATGTATATACTAATCTTTACGTGTGTGTGTGTGTGTGCACACACACATGTACTTATTTCTATGTGTCTGTGTATGTGTGTGTATGTATATATATGTATATATATATATATATGGTATTTGAGTATATATAATTTATACCAATATTTGGGTGATTGCGACTATCACACACACACACACACATATATACTATTATATGTGTGTTTGTGTGTGTATGTGTGTGTGTGTGTATGTGTGTGTGTATGTCTATATATGAGTGTATGTGTGTGATCATATATATATATATATATATATATATATCAACTATTTATACTTACTCATATATTTAAATATGATTGTGAGTTTGTATACCCACACACACACATAGAGAATAGTTATGATGTGTGTGTGTGTGTGTGTTTGTTATATATTGATATTATGCACACACACTTCATATATAAGTATATAATATATATGTATCTATACACACAGAGATTAGTATACAAATATCCATATGTGTATGACTCATATATACTAATATACATGTGTGTGTATTTGTGTGTGTGTATCTCTACATACATGCATATATATAAATGAAATTTATAGCTATATATAAATTTATCTCTATATATAAATTTATCTCAATATATGACATACATAGAGATAAGTATGTATGAGGGTGGGTGTGTGTTATTGCCATATACTAATCTCTATGTTTGTGAGTGTGTCTATGTGTGTGTGATAACACACACACACACACACACACACACTAATGAGCATGTATATATGAGTGTGACACACATATAGACACAATTGTGTGTACCTATATATATATACATATATAGATATATGTGTGTATGGCTCATATATACTAATATATATATGTGTATTTGTGTGTGTATCTCTACATACATTCATATATACAAATGAAATTTATCTCTGTATATAAATTTATCTCAATATATGATAAGTGTGTATGAGTGTGTGTGTTTCTGCCGTATACTAATCTCTATGTGTGTGAGCGTGTCTGTGTGTGTGTGACAACAGACACGAACACACACACACACACACTAATGAGCATGTATGTATGAGTGTGACACACAGACACAACTGTGTGTCCCTATATATATCTATATTGATATATACTAATTTTTATATGTATATAATTATATACTAATCTCTATGTATGCACACACACACACACAAATATTGGTGTCAATATATCTCAATGCAGATACACCCTCATATATACTCTCTATGTGTGACAACAATGTAGTGATAAATATATATATGGTTGTGAGTATGTATACCCAACACACACACAGAGATAAGTATGTATACCCAAATCTCATATACACTACTCTTTATGTGTGTGTGTGTGTCACTATATACATGTACAACCATATATATATAGGCACATACAACACAAACACACACATAGAGATTAATATATGTAGTGTGTGTGTGTATTGAGTATACATATTAGCACACACTAGCACGCACACACAAATACACACATAGAGATCACACACACATATAAATAAATTGCCACATACACACACACTCATACACATATATATAGACACACATATAGTACATACACACACAAACACTCAAACACGCACACTCATATATATTATAGAGATTAGCACATGAGTATGTATACATACACACACACACATACACAAAGACACACATAGAGATTAGTATATGTGTGTGTGTGTGTGTGTGTATGTGTTGGATATACATACTCACAAGCACAACACACACACATGCACATAGAGATTGGTATAACACGCACACACAAACCCACACACAAACACACACACACACACACACACTCACACATACACAAACATTAACACATAGAGATATATACACACTAACATATATATACTCAACACATATATATAGGCACAAACAAACATATCTATTAATATATACTTATCTCTATGTGTGTGTGTTTTTATATGTGTGTGTCTATATATAGTCTATATCACACACACATACAAATATATATATATATATATATATACACACACACACGTACACACATATAGACACACACACTCATATATAATAATTTTTATGTGTGTGTGTTTGTGTGCATCTGTGTGTGTGTCTATATATATACATATATATATATATATACATATATATATATATATATACATATATATATATATATACATATATATATATATATTCATATATATATATATATTATATATCTGTGTGTGTGTGTGTGTGTCTTTATATTTATATACAATTGTGAGTTTTTATACCCAATTTGTGTTTATATATTTATATATGGTTGTGAGTGACTAGCACACACAAACACACATACTAATATATATATTAATCTCTATGTGTGTGTGTTTGTGTGTGCATGTGTGTGTTGAGAATATATACTCACAATATGTATTGCAACTATGTATTGTGTGTGTGTGTGTTGGGTATATGTACTCACAACCGTATATAAAAATATAAACATGCACACACACAATACATAGTCGCAACACACATTGTGAGTATGTATACCCAACACACACACACACACACACACAAATACACACATAGAAATTAGTGTATATGAGTGTGTGTGTTTGTGTGTGCTGGGTATATATACTCACAATGTGTGTTGCTACTATGTATAGTGAATATGTATGTGTGTATCTATATATGTTTATATAGTTGTGAGTATGTATACCCAACACACACACACACTCATAATATATATATCACACACACACACACATACAAACAAACATACTCATAATATATATACTCACACAAACACACACAGTGTGTTGTGGGTATACATTATCACATAGAGATTTGTGTGTCTATATATTATGATTAGTATCTCTGTATATTTGTGTGTTTATCTATTTGTGTGCACACCCACTCACATACACACAAACACACACACACACGCACACACACACACATATAGTATATATGTGTGCGTATTTATATATGGTTGTGAGTATGTATACCCAACACACACAGATATAGATTAATATATATGAGTGTGGTGTGTGTGTGTATGTGTTTGTGTGTTTATTTATATAATATAGGCCATATATAAATATATAAAACCTACTCACACACACATACATATTAATATATATGAGTGTGTGTGTGTGTGTACATACTCATATATATTAATCTCTATGTGTGTGTGTGTTGTGTTAGGTATACATATTCATATCTAAAGATTAGTATATACATATATATATGTGCGCACACACACACATAGAGATTAATATATATATAGGTGTGTACATGTGTGTGTACACACACACAAACGCATATATATATATATATATATATATATATATATATATATTATATAGATATATATATATACATATAGACACACACACACACAAACACATACACAAATACATAGAGAGTAGTATATATGAGTGTGTATATCTAACACATAGTATGAGTGTGTCTATATATTTATATATGTGACTGTGTGTATGAGTGAGTGTCTATATGTGTGTGTGTGTGTGTGTGTTATCACACACACACACATCGCAACCGTTAGACACACACACAACACACATGCACACAAACACACACTCACACACTCATCAATACTTGGGTATATGTACTCCAATCATATAAATATAGAGGCACATATGAGTATCTATCTATATATAACTATGTATATATTAATACACACACACATGTGTGTGTGTGTGTTTGTGAGTGTGTGTGTGTGTGTGTGCACATGTGTTTGTGTTAATGTATGGTTTTGTGTGTTGTGAGTATGTAAACCTAATACACACACACATACACACAAACACACACACACACACATACTCATATATATGTGTGTGTGTTATGTGTGTGTGTGTGTGTCTGTATTCATAATTAAATATATATATATATATATATATATAGAAACACAGACACATAAAAGATTAGTATATATGAGTATGTGTTTGTTAGCTATACATACTCATAATTGCATATTAATATAAAGACACATACACATATGTGTTACACTCATATATATTAATTTTTATGTATGTGTATATATAAATATATATATATATATGTATATATATATATATGTATGTGTGTATATATAAATATATATATATATATATATATATATATATATATATATACTCACAGCCATATATATATATACACAATAAATAATATATCACCCATACACAGATGTTGCACATAGAGATTAGTATATATCAGTGTGTTCGTGTGTGTGTGTATGTGTCTATATATATATATATATACGACTGTGAATATGTATACCTAATACACACACACACATACTCATAACTGTATACA
>JACERR010000393.1:7500-10000 GCA_016760335.1 Gastrodia elata | reverse complement strand
CACACACATACAAACACTCATATATAGACGCGCACACACACACACACTTAAATATGCTAATCTCTGTGTGTGTATTTTGTTTGTATGAGTGTGTGTTGGGCAAATAGACACACATGTATGTGCAATACACACACACATACACTCATATATTGTCACACAAATATTAGTATACATACTCATATATAGAGACACGGACACATAGAGATTAGTATATATGATAACACTCATACACACACACACACATATGCACAAACACAAACACACACTCATATATGTATAGGCACACACACACACACATATAGGTGCACACACACATGTCACACACACATATATACTAATCTCTATGTATGTGTGTGTGTGTGTGCACATATACTAATCTCTATTTGTGTCAGTGTGTGTGTGTTTATATAACACACACACACACATCGTATATATATATAGACACACACACAAACACACACACACACACACACACTCATATAGAGATTAGTAAGATATAGATATTAGTATAGATACACACACATACACACATGTGTTTACACACACACAAATACACACACATAGAGATTAGTAAGACACACACACACTCAATTACTTTTGGAGTGTGCTTATGAGTGTGTCTGTATATATATGAGTATGTATGTGTATACATACTAACACACACAGATTAGTATATATAAGTGTGTGTGTGAGTATGTATACTAAATATACACACACACACACAATGGCTGTGTATATGCGTATATATACTAACCTCTATAACACACACACACACACACACACACACACATATATATATATATATATATATATATATATATATATATATATATATATATATACTCACATGGAATATACACACACACACACACAAGTATATATACCCACATACATAGATATTTATATATACTAATCTCTATATGTGTTAGCACACACAAATATACACAGTGAGTATGGATAGATGAATGTACTCATAACCATATATAGAGTGTACATATATAGACACACATGTGTGTGTGTGTTGTGTGTGTATTTATATATATATATATATATATATATATATATATATATATATATATACCATTGTGTGTGTGTATCTGTGTTGGGTATACCACACACACACACACACACACTTATATATATATATATATATATATATATATATATATATATATATGTATATATATGTTATTGTGAGTAACACACACACACACATGGAGTGTGGGTGTGTGTGTGTGCGTGTCTATTTATTTATATAAATACATATATACACACAAACACACGCACATATACACATATGTAGAGATTAGTGTATATGAGTGTGTGTATACATACTCACAAACACACACACACATGGAGAGTGTGATACTCAACATATATATGTGTGTGGTATATATATATCTATGTGCAGACATAAGGATTAATGTATATTGGCATACATACTCACAGATATGCACACACACACATTATATGTATACCCATAAAAATATATAGACACACACATAGAGATTAGTATATATGAGTGTGTGTATTGGCGATAAAAACTCACAACCGTATATACATACAACTATATATAAATATATAAACGCACTCATATATACTACATACACACATACAGACACAGATACTACATAGAGATATATATATATATATATATATATATATATATATAGTATGAGTGCACACACACACTCATATAGAGATTAGTATATATATATGTGTGTGTGTGTGTGTGTGTGTGTGTGTGTATGAGTGTACACATGTTTGTGTATCTATCGGGTATATATACTCACAATCGTATATATATATGTGTGTGTTGGTATGCGCATGTGTGTGTGTGTGCGTGTCTGAGTATGTATACTCAATACACACATACACACATCTGTACACAGTCATTTATATGGGTATACATATGAGTACGTATATAAATATATGAGATTATGTATATACATGGTATATATATGGGTATACATACTCACAGTTGTGTATGTATTATATACACACACACTCATATATATTTATAAGAATGTATGCATGTGTGTAAATATATAAACACACACACACTAATATATATATATATCCGTGTGCATATGTGTGTGTGTCTACTATCGGTGTGCGTATATATGAGTGTGTGTGTGTGTGTGTGTGTTTATGAGTGTGTGTGTGTATGCGTGTGTCTATATATATATAGATATGTGTGTATGTATTGTGTATACAAATACATATAGACAGAGACACACATACACACACATAGAGATTAGTATATTTATGTGTGTGTGAGTGTGGCACATATGGAGATAAGCTTATAAGTATGTGTGAGTGTGGCACATACATGTATATACATACTCACAACCATATATAAATATAGATATACACATACTCATATATACTTATCTTTAAGTGACATAACACAGACACACACACACATAGAATGGTTGTGAGTATGTATACCCAATACACACACACAAATACCTATATGTGAGTATGTATTTCCAATAAA
>JACERR010000393.1:0-2500 GCA_016760335.1 Gastrodia elata | reverse complement strand
TGTTGGGAATACATACTCACAACATACACACACACACACTCATATATACTAATATCTATGTGTGTGTGTGAGTATGTATATATATATATATATATATATATATATACATAGTTATATACGTATGTATTATGTGTGTGTGTATGTTGGGTATACACACACACACACACACACTCATATATGCTCAAGTATATATGCGATTATGAGTATGTCTATGTGTGTGTATATATATATAAACACACATGCGTATGTGTTACATACATACATATATATATATATATATATATATATAGACACACACGTATGTGTTATATTATATATAGACACTCATATATATAAATATATATATATATACACACATATAGTATATATAAATGTGTGTGTGCATGTATGTGTGTGTGTCTATATATATATATGTATGTATATATATATATATATATACTACTGTGTGTATGTATAATGAGTGTATGTGTACACACAATAATATAAAATGTGTGTGTTTGCTTATGTATAAATACTAACACACACATAGATATATATATATATATATATATATATATATATATATATATATACCCAACACACACACACACAAAGCACATGTATGTGTGTGAGTTTATGTTGTGAGTATGTATACCTAACACACACACACATTTGTTATGAGTATGTATACACATACACTCATATATGCATACTCACAATCGTATTGGTTGTTTGTGCATCCACACACGCGCGCGCGCGCGCATACACACACACACAGACAAGTATATATATACGGTTGTGATAATGTATACCCAACACACACACACACACACACACACTCATATACACTAATCTCTATGTGTGTGTTTGTATATATATACATGTGCATGTGTGTGTGCATACATGTATATAACACATTTGTGAGTGTGTGTGTGTGTCCACACACACACATATACAATATGTATACCCAAATGTGTGTGTCTGTGTGTCTATATAAAGACACACACACGTATGTGTTCTATACATGTATGTATATGTATATAACACACACATAAAAATTATTATATATATCTATGTGTATGTGCTTGTGTATATACAACAAAATGTATATATGAGTGTGTGTTTGTGTGTTGGGTATACAACACATATATACTAATCTCTATAGTTGTGAGTACGTATACTCAACACACACACACATATTGAGATTAATATATATGAGTGTGTGTACGTGTGTGGATGTGTATACATAGTCGCAAGTACAAAAATATTGGTTGCGACAATGTATACATACACAATGTGCGTTAGGTATACATTCTCACAATCGTATATATAAATATACACACACACACACACTCATATATACTAATCTCTATATGTGTGTGTTATTTATTAGTGTGTGTGTGTGAACTCATAACCATATAACACACACACACTTGTAAATAACACACATATATAGAGACACATACACACACACACACACTCATACTTATTTCTATGTCTATAGACATACACTCATATATATATACTAATCTCTATGTGTGTGTGTGTGTTAGTTAGTGTGTGTGTGTGTGTGTGCATTTGTGTGTAACTCTAAATATTTATATATGGTTCTATGTGTGTGAATATGTATGTATGTTGGGTATACATACTCACAGTGTATATATATATATATATATATATATATATGAAAACACACACACACACACACAAGTACACACTTATAAAAATTAGTATATATAGGTGTGTGTATCTATATATTTATATTTGTACACATACTCAATTGCGTGTGTGTTTGTGTCGATATGTGCATATATATATATATATATATATATATATATATATATATATACGGTGTGACACACACACACACATAGAGAATAGGATATATATAACACATGTGTGTGTTTGTGTGTTTGTGTTTATGTTTGTATGTGTGTGTATCTATACTAATCTCACACACTCATATATATATATATATATATACATATATATATATATATATATATATATATATATATATATATATATACACGGTTGTGAGTATGTATACCCAACACATGAGTGTGTGTGTTGGGTATACATAATAACAACACACACACATAGAGATTGGTATATATGAGTGTGTGTGTCTTTAAATTTATATACGGTTGTGTATATAGTGTGCATGTGTGTATGTATGTATCACACATACGAACATAAACACATAAAGATCAATATATATGAGTGGGTATACATACTCATAACTGTATATAAATATATAAACACACAACTATGTGTGCACACACATAAACACACACACACACATTGAGATTAGTATATATGAGTGTGTGTGTGTGTGCATCTACATATATCTACACTCACATATAACGATTAGTATTTATATACACACACTCATATATACTTGTGACACAACCACACTCATACATTTATATATGCACACACACAGATACTTATATATACTAATCTCTATTAGTATATATATACTTATCTCCATCTCTCTGTGTATGTTTGTGTGTCTGTG
>JACERR010000392.1:22500-29669 GCA_016760335.1 Gastrodia elata | reverse complement strand
TAATATAAACACACATAGAGTTTATATATATATATATATATATATATATATATATATATATGTGTATGTACATATGTGTCTATTTATTTATATACGGTTATGAGTGTGTGTGTGTTGAGTATATATATATATATATATGTAAATATCTTTGTGTGTATCAAAATAAAATAATATATATATATATAACATGTGTGTGTGTGTTTGTGTGTATATATAAATATATATATATATATATATACTCATAATAGTATTTAAGTATATAGATACACACACACACACACACTTATATATACTAATCTACTTATCTCTGTGTGTGTGTATTTGTGTGTGTGTGTATGTGTATATATTTATACTTATCTCTATGTGTATTTGTGTGTGTGTTTGTGTATATGTGTTATCACACACACGCACACACTCACAACACATAAACTCATATATATTAATCTGTGTGCATGCATGTATGTATATATATATAATCTATATAAGAGTGTGTGTGTGTGTGTGTTGGGTATTAATACTCATATTATATGTATGCATGTATGTAAAGAATACAGACACATATAAATTAGTATATATGTGTGTGTGTGCGCATGTGTCTATATGTTTATATAATGAATACGTGTATTTTTTTCCAATATATCTGAGTGTGTGTGTGTGTGTGGATATATATACTTATACTTATCTCTATGTGTACATGTGTGTGCGTGTGTGTATGTGTAAGTGAGTGTGTTGGGTATACATACATACTCTATGCATGTGTATTGGGTATACATACATAGTTATGAGTATGTATACCCAACACACACACGCATACATATATATGTTTTATACATATATATGAGTGTTTGTGTATGTGTTATCACTATGTGCATGTGTCTGTGTGTGTGTGCAAAGATTAGTATATATGAATGTATGTATGTGTGTATGTGTGTGTGTCTACATAGAGATAAGCATAACATTATCTGTGTGTGTGTACTGGGTAAACACACACAAATAGAGATATTTATACATGAGTATATGCACACACAGACATACTCACACGCACACACACACACACACACTCATATATATTAGAGATTAGTATAAGTATATATGTATGTGTGTGTGTGTGTGTTGGTTATTATGTGTATGTGTATGTGTTATGTATACACACACAAACATATATAAATATATATAAATATATAGACACGTGTGTTGGGTATACATACTCATAACAGTTCTATATGAGTGTGTGTGTCACTTTGTATAAATAAATATATATATATATATATATATATATATATATATATATATACTCTAATATTGTGTCTATATGAGTGTGTGTGTGCGTATGTATTGTGTATACATATGAACAACAAACATAAACACACACGTATATACACACACACACCCACACTTATATTTACAAATATACTTATCTCTATATGTGTGTGTGTGTGTGTGTGTATTTCTATATATACATATATATAACACATATGTGTATGTATATATATATTTATATACAGTTGTGAGTATGTATACACAACACACACACTCACACACATATATGTATAAACATTCATATAAATATATATATATATATATATATATATGACACACACACATAAAGATAACTATATATATACATGTATATATACATATAGACCGACACTCGCACACACCCACAGATATATATATATATATATATAGTTGTGAGTATATATACCCAACATAGAGATTACACACACACACATACATGGAGATAAGTATATATGAGTGTATGTCTATATTTATATATACAGTTGTTTGCTTATCTGTGGGTTTACTTACTCACACACTCATATATACTAATCTCTTTGTG
This sequence comes from Gastrodia elata, assembly GCA_016760335.1. Classification (NCBI taxonomy): domain Eukaryota; kingdom Viridiplantae; phylum Streptophyta; class Magnoliopsida; order Asparagales; family Orchidaceae; genus Gastrodia; species Gastrodia elata. Next base: position 27,829 of record JACERR010000392.1, on the reverse strand, counting down.
AGTGTGTTTGTGTGTGTGTGTATATTTGTATATAGACATATACCCAATATATACACACACACACACACATTCATATATACTTATCTCCATGTGTGTGTATTTGTTTGTGTATGTATGTGTGCATTGGGTATACATACTCACAACTGTATATAACAGATACATGTGTATATGTGTATGTGTGTGTTGGGTATGCACACTCATATATATATATATATATATATATATATATATATATATACATATATTAGTATATATAAGTGTGTGTGTGCATATAAACACACACACAGAGATTACTATATATAAATATATATATACACACTTACATAGAGATAAATATATATGAGTGTTTTTATGTGTATCAATATATTTATATACTAATCTCTATGTTTGTGTGTGTCTATATATATACCAAATGTGTTATCGCACACTCATATATATACTCACACAAGCACTCAAACATACTCACAATCGTCACACATGTATATATGAGTGTGAGTGTGTGTGTGTGTGTGCGTGTGCGCGCATATATATATATATATATATATATATATATATATATATATATATCTGTGTGTGTGTGTATCTATATATTTATATATGATTATGAGTATGTATACCCAACACACACACATATAGATTATGTACACCCAATAAATACACATGCACATTGAGATAAGTATATATATGAGTTGTGAGTGATAACACTTATATGTGCATAACACATAATATACATGGAAATAACTATATATATATATGTATATATATATATATATATATATATATATATATATATATATATATGAGTGTTTGTGTTGAGAATATATAGTTGTGAGTATGTATACTAATCTACATGTATATTATTTGTTATATACCTATATGTGTTATCACACACTATCTATATATGAATGTATGAGATTTATATGTATGTAGAGAGATGCACACACAGACAAACAGATATATATAGAGATTATTATATATGAGTGTGTGTGTGTGTGTGTATATGCGTGCCTCTATATTTATTTATATATATATATATATATATATATGTGTGTGTGTGTGTGTGTGTGTGTGTGTGTGTGTGTGTGTGTGTGTGTGTGTGTGTTTGTATTTATATATATATGCATACAGACAACCACACACACACACAACAATATTTGGGAGTCTGTATACCCAACACACACTCACACACATAATCATATATATATATAGACACACACACAGATGTATAACCAACACCGATATATATATATATATATATATATATGTATATTTGTGTGTGTGTGTGTGTGCGAGTCCACACACTCATATATACTTATCTCTATGCGTGTGTGTGTCTATATATACATGCATATTGACAGACACACACATACACACACTCACACTCATATATACTAATCTCTATGTGTGTGTGTTTATGTGTGTTGGGCATCATACTCACACACTAACAGTTGCGTTTGCATATATACAAATAGATTGATATATATAAGTGTGTGTGGACACACACACGCACACATTCATATATACTAATCTCTATGTGTGTGTGTTTGTGTGTGTTAGGTGTACATACTCAAATTGTATACATACATATACACACATGCAAAAACACACACACACAAAACGATTAGTTTATAGCGCACACACACACTATGTGTGTGTGTTTATATAACACACACACAGACACTATAGCGCACACACACACACACAAACACATACACACACACATAGAGTTTTGTGTGATACATTCCCAACACATAGAGATTACATACACAAAAACACATATAGAGTTTAGTATATATAAATGTGTTTCTATATATTTATATATAATTATGTGTTTAAGTTTGGGTATACATACTCACACACTCATATATTCTAATATTACTATATGTGTGTATGTTTATGTGTATGTTCATATATTTATATATATATTGACACAAACCAACACACACACACCCATATATACTTATCTCCATATTTGTGTGTTTGTGTGTGTGTGTATGTATTGGTATGTGTCAATATATATATAAATATATAGACACACACACATAAACACACACACATAGAGTAATATTAGAATATGAGGGTGTGTGTGTGTGTTTGTGTATGGTTATATATAAACCCAAATACACACACACTCATATAAATTAACATCTATGTGTATGTGTCTATATATACTCACAATCATATAAAGATATATATGACTGTGTGTGTATGTGTGAGTATGTGTATATATATTTATATACAGTTGTAAGTATATATACCCAACACATACAAACACTCAATATAAATCTCTATGTGTGTGTATGTATGTATGCACATATATATATATATATATATATTATCTTATCATTATGTGTGTTAATATATATGTGTGTTGGTCTATATATTTATATAAGGTTTTAGTATATATTTTTATATATGGTTATGAGTGTATATACACAACACAATATATATGTGTGTGTGTGTGTCTGTGTGTGTCTAAATATATATATATATATATATATGTGTGTGTGTGTGTGTGTGTGTGTGTGTGTGTGTTGGGTATACAAACTGATACCCAACATAAGCACAGACACATACAAACAAATATACATTGAGACTATATATATATGTATATATGTATATATATATATATATGTGTGTGTGTGTGTGTGTGTGTGTGTGTTTATATATAGACACACACAGACACACACATAGAGATTAGTCTATATGTGCGTGTTTAAATATATATATGATTGTGAGTTCTATATATTTATATATGATTGTGAGTATGTATACCCAACACATACACATACACACTCATATATACTAATCTCTATGTGTGTGTGTGTTTGTGGTGTGTTTATGTATAGAGACACACTCACACAAACACACACACATTGGGAGTCTTTTATATATGTGCTTATATAAATATATGTGTGAGTGTATGTGTGTGTGAGTGTGTTTTAATATATTTATATATGATTATGGCACACATATAAATACACACATCAAGATTAATGTATATGAGTCTGTGTGTGTCTGTGCATATATGCATACAGACATATACACACACACACAAACATACACACATACATAAAGACACACACACACATATACTAATCTCTATGTGCGTGTGTTTATGTGTGTCTATGGCACAAACTCATATATACTTATCTCTATGTGTGTGTGTGTGGGTGTTTGTGCATGTGTATGTGTTGGGTATATTTGAGTGTGTGTATCTGTATGAATGTATGTAGTGTGTGTGTGTGTGTATAAAAATAAATATATACATACTCATAACTATATATATATATTTTAGGTATAAATACTCATAATCTTATATACACACACACACACATATAGAGATTTGTATATATTAGTATTTGTGTGTGTGTGTATTCGGTAAACATATATATGTTTGTGTTTTGATATATATATATATATATAAATATATTTATATATATATAACATATATATATATATATAAATATATTTATATATATATATAACATATATATATATATATATATATATATATTTATGTACATATAACACATAAATTTATAGAGACACATAGATATATATATTTATACATGTACATACTCACATATATTGACATACACACATACACATATAGAGATAAGTATATTTGAGTGTCTGTGTGTGTGTCTGTATATTTATATACGGCTGTGAGTATGTACACCCAATATAAACACATATAGATAGGTGTATATATATATATATGAGTGTGTGTGTGTGTATAAATATATACACACTCAGACAAACTTATAGAGATTAGTATTTATATATATTTGTGTGTGTGTGTGTTGGATATACAGACTAACAACTGTATATAAATATATAAACACATACACACATACAGGTATGCATTGTCAAGCACACACACACACTCACACATTCACTAATCTCATATATAGTGTGCCAATACATACATATATATATATATATATATATATATAGATATATATATATATATATATAGATAAATATATATATATATACATACATATATATATATATATATATATATATATATATATATATATAGACAAATACACAAATATGTTATCACACACACACACACACACACACACACACACACACACACACACACACACACACACATATATATATATATATATATATATATATATATATATGTGTGTATATTAGTATATATGTCTACGTGTTGGGTATATGCACACACAGACATGATCACACATACACGCACAGATATATATTTATCTCTATGTGTTTGTGTGCCTCTGTGTGTACATATATAATTATATATATATATATACATAAATACACACTCACACACACACACACACACACATACAAATTCACACCCACACCCCCTTATATATACAATTATGTATACACATCCATACACACACAGAGACATAGAGAGATAAGTATACACACGGATATATATATATGTATATGTATATATATACACACACATATACGCACACACACACACACACACACACACACACACACACACACACACACATATATATATATATATATATATATATATGAGTGTGTGTGTGTGTGCGTGCGCGCACACGCATATATACATGTATATGAGTGTGTGTGTGTGTATGTGTTATCACTATGTGCATGTGTCTGTGTGTGTGTGTGCAAAAACTAGTATATATGAATGTATGTATGTGTGTATGTGTGTGTGTGTCTACATAGAAATAAGCATAACATTATTTGTGTGTGTGTACTGTGTAAACACACACAAATAAAGATATTTATACATGCGTATATGCACACACAGACATACTCACACACACACACACACTCATATATATTAGAGATTAGTAAAAGTATATATGTATGTATGTGTGTGTGTTGGTTATTATGGGTGTGTGTATGCGTTAGGTATACACACACAAACATATATAAATATATATAAATATATAGACACGTGTGTTGGGTATACATACTCATAACAGTTCTATATGAGTGTGTGTGTCACTTTGTATAAATAAATATAGATATATATATATATATATATATATATATACACTAATATTGTGTCTATATGAGTGTGTGTGTGCATGTGTATTGGGTATACATATGAACAACAAACACAAACACACACGTATGTACACACACACACACACACTTATATTTAAAGATATACTTATCTCTTTGTGTGTGTGTGTGTGTGTGTATGTGTGTATTTGTATATATACATGTATATAACACATATGTGTGCGTGTATATATATTTATATATAGTTGTGAGTATGTATACCCAACACACACACACTCACATACATATACGTATAAACATTCATATATATATATAGACA
>JACERR010000392.1:5000-12500 GCA_016760335.1 Gastrodia elata | reverse complement strand
TGTGTGTGTGTGTGTGTGTGTGTGTGTGTGTGTGTGTGTGTGTGTGTGTGTGTGCGTATGTGTATGTGTGTGTGTGTGTATTGTGTATGATATGAGTGTGTGTGTGTGTGTGAGTGCAGTATGTATATTCACACACACTCAAATATACTAATATCTTTGTGTGTTGTGAGTATGTATACCCAACACACACACACATACACACATACGCATACTCATATGTACTAATCTCTATGTATCACACACATGCACAGACACTCACATATTTATATATATATATATATATATATATATATATATATATGTAAATAACTCATTTATGTGTGTCTCCCTATGTGTGGTATGTATACCAAATACACACACACACAAACACACAAATCCACATGACATAGAGATACATATATATAGACAAATACACCCACACACACATACACACATACATAAATACATAGTATGAGTATGTATACCCATACTAACACACATAGGCACATACACACTCATATATACACACTCATATAGATAATCTCTATGTGTGTGTGTGTGAGGCACACACACTCAAACACACGTACACACACACATATATACATATAGATATTATCTATATGAGTGTATATATATGAATGTGTGCGTGTGTGTGTGTGTGTATATATATATATATATAGACACACACATACACAAATACAAACACGGACATATAGAGATTAATATATATGAGGGTGTGTATTTGCGTGACTAACTCTACACAAACATAACACACACACACAAACATGTGTTGCATATAGATACTCACAATTGTATATAAATATATAGATACACAGACACAAAAACACACATACTCATATATACTAATATTTATATGTGTGTGTGTTCGTGTGTATATTGGGTAGACACACACACACACACATATAGAAGTGTGTATGTTGTGCTAGTTCGGTACATACACACAACATACACAAACACACACAAACACCTAGAGTTAAGTATATATAGACACACACATATAGATATTAGTATATAAGTACATGTGTGTGTGTGTATGTATACTCAACATATATATGTCAACACACACACAAACATCTATTTGAGTGTGTGTGTGTGTGTGTGTGTATTTATAAATGTGTGTGTTTGTGTTGGGCACACACACTCATATATACTAATATATATATCTAAGTATGTTTGTGAGTATGTATATCCAATAACTATATATTTGTAGACACACACACTTACACTCATATATACTTATCTCTATATGTCACATCCATATATGGGTATCCTCACACACACACACATACATATATATACAACGTGTTATACGCACATATGTATATGTATCTATGTGTGTGTGTGTTGGGTATATATATTCATATATGCGTTGTATACATGTGTGTATGTATGTGCGTGCATGTTGGGTCATGTTTGTGTGTGTGTGCACACACTCATTTGTGTGTGTGTGTCTATGTCACAAACAAAAATACATTGAGATAAGTATATATATATATACATATATATATATATAGACACACACATGGGAATACATACTCCTGTATAATTATGTTAGTAAGCACACACTTACACACACACACACACACACACACACACGCACACACACACAAATATACACACAAATCTCTATAGACACAAACAACCCACACACACTCATATATACTAATCTCTATGAGTGTGTGTGTGTGTGTGTGTGTGTTGGGTAGACACACACACATACACATACAAAAGTGTGTGCATTGTGTTGGGTAAACATACACACAACGCACATACATACACAAACACATAGAGATATGTATATCTAAGTCACACACATATAATTATTAGTATATAAATACATGCGTGCATGTGTGTGTATGTGTATACTCAACCTATATATGTCAACACACACAAACACATACAAATATCTATATGGGTGTGTGTGTATATGTGTGTGTGTTGGGCACACACACAATCATATATACTAATATATATATATATATATATATATATATATATATATCTAAGTATGTTTATGAGTATGTATGCCCAATAATTGTATATTTGTAGACACACACATACACTTACACTCATACATACTTATCTCTACGTGTCACATCCATATATGGGTACACTCACACACACCCACACATATGTATATATACAGTGTGTTACACGCACATATGTATATGTATCTATGTGTGTGTGTATGTCGGGTATACATACTCATATATATGTGTTGTATACATGTGAGTGTGTGTGCGTGCATATTGGGTTGTGTTTCTGTGTGTGTGCACACACTCATGTATGTCTGTGTGTGTGTTGAGTGTGAGTGTCTATATCACAAACACACACATATAGAGATGTGTATATATATATACACACACACACGCACACAAATCTATATAGACACATACACACACACACACATATATACTAATCTCTATGTGTGTGTATGCATATGTTGGGTATATATATAAACAACACACACAAACTTATAGAGATAAGTATATATAGATACGCACACATAGCGATAAATGCATGTGTGTGTATGTACACACACACACACCATGTGTCTATATATAGACACACACTCACAAATAAGTATACGAGTGTGTATATACATGTGTCTATATATACACACACACTCATATATACTAATATCTGTCTGTGTGTGTGTGTGTCTGTGTGTGTGCATGTGTCTATGTGTGTGTGTGTGTGTGTATTTATAAGTGTGTGTGTTTGTGTGTGTGTATTCTACAAACATAGAAATTAGTATATATATACACACACACACACCATGTGTATATGTGTGATTATGTGTGTGTGTCTATGTGTGTGTGTGTGTGTGTCTATGCGAGTGTGTATATATATATGTGTTTGTATGTGTAGTGTGTGTGTATGTATACAACACATATATATTTGTGTGTGTGTATATGAGTGTATATAAATATTTAGGCATACATATACACACTCATATACATATTTGTGTGTGTGTGTGTCTATATATAAACACATGGTGTGTGTGTGTGTGTGTGCACGTGTCTATGTGTGTGTGTGTGTATCCTACAAATATAGAGATATATATATGTTTGTAGGTGTATATGTGAGTGTGTGTTTGTCTGTGTTGGGTATATATATGTGTTTGTGTGTGTATGTAGTGTGTGTGTGTATATATACAACACATATATGTGTGTGTGTGTATATAAGTGTATATAAATATATAAACACACATATATACACACTCATAAACATATGTGTGTGTGTCTATATATAGACACATGGTGTGTGTGTGTGTACACACACACACAAGTATTTATATACTAGTCTCTATGTGTGTGTGTCTATATATACTTATCTCTATATATTTGTGCGTGTGTGTGTATTGTTTGTATATATACCCAACACACACACACACATAGATATTAGTATATATGAGTGTGTGTGTGTGGGGGGGGGTTATATATATATACTTATCTCTATGTGTGTTTGTTTGTGACATAGATGTATACACTCAACACGCTCACACACACATACACACACACAAAAACAACCCAACACACACATGCACACATGTAAATAATACATATATATGGGTCTGTATACCTAACACACACATAAACACATATATATATATATATACATGTGTATGTGTTTGTGTAGAGTATACCCATATATATATATATATACATGTGTATGTGTTTGTGTAATACACTCTATATATATGTATGTGTTTGTGTAGAGTATACCCATATATAGAAGTGGCACATGAAGATAAGTATATATATGAGTGTGAGTGTTGTGTGTTTACATATATACGGTTATTGGGCATACATACTCACAAACACATTTAGATATATATATATATATATATATATTATATGACACACACACATACACACACACACACACTTACATGTACACATACAAACACACACACACACACACACTTATAGGTACACATACAAACACACACATATAGATATTTCTATGTATTTATGTGTGTGCTGACATATATAAGTTGAGTATATACACCCACACACACACGAAGGTATTTATATACAAATCTATATATGTGTGGTCTATTTATACATATCTTTGTGTTTGTGTGTGTGTGCATTGTGTGTATGTATACCCAACACACAATGCACACTCTTGTGTGTGTGTGTGTACGTGTGTGTGTGTGTCTACCCAACACACACACACACAGAGATTAGTATATATGAGTGTGTGGGAGTTGAGTATTTGTGTGTATATATTGATTTGTGTGTACGTGTGTGTGTGAAAGTGTGTGCTTACTCACACACACAAACATAAGTATTTATACCCATGTATGTGTCTATATATATATATATATATATATATATATATATATATATATATATATATATATATATATATATATATATATATATATATACTTATCTTTATGTGTGTTTGTTTGTGCTATAGACACATATATATTATTTTATATGAGTGTGTGAGTGCCTAACACACACATACACACACACACAGTTACATATACACATACAATCACACACACACATATAAATATTTTTATGTGTTTCTGTGTGTGTTGACATATATAAGTTGAGTATATACACCCACACACACACGCATATATTTATATACTAATCTCTATATGTGTGTGGTCTATATATACATATCTCTATGTGTTTGTGTCTGTATGCATTGTGTGTATGTATACCCAACACATAATGCACACACTTGTGTGTGTGTGTGTGTGTCTACCCAACACACACACACACACATAAAGATTAGTATATATGAGTGTGTGTGAGTTAAGTGTTTGTGTATCTATAGAGATTTGTGTGTATGTGTGTGTGTGTGTGTGTGAGTGAGTGTGTGTTTACTCACACACACGGACATAAGTATTTATACCCATGTATGTGTCAACATATATATACTTATCTCTATATGTGTTTGTTTGTGATATAGACACATATATATTATTAGATATGAGTGTGTGTGTGTGCCTAACACACATACATACACACACACTTACATATACACATATAAACACACACACACATATAGATATTTCTGTGTTTCTGTGTGTGTTGACATATATAGTTGAGTGTATAACACACACGCTTGTATTTATATACTAATCTTTATATGTGTGTGGTCTATATATACATATCTCTATGTGTTTATGTGTATGTGTGCATAGTGTGTATGTGTGCATTGTGTGTATGTATACCCAACACACAATGCACACACTTGTGTGTGGGTGTGTGCATGTCTACCCAACACACATAGACACACACACATAGAGATTAATATATATGAGTGCATGTGAGTTGAGTGTTTGTGTGTTTCTTGGGATTTGTGTGTGTTTGGGTGTGTGTGGGTGTGTGTGTGTGTGTGAGTGTGTGTTTACTCACACACACAAATATAAGTATTTATACTCATGTATATGTCTATATATATATACTTATCTCTATGTGTGTTTGTTTGTGATGTAGAAACACACACTCAACACACACATGAGTGTGTGCACACACACACAAACACAACCCAATACGCACACACACACACACACACATGTATACAACATATATATATGAGTATGTATACCTAACACACACACACATAGATACATATACATATGTGCATGTAACATACAGTATATATACGTATGTGTGGGTGTGTGTGAGTATACCCATATATGGATGTAAAACATAGAGATAGGTATATATGAGTGTTAGTGTGTGTGTGTGTGTACAAATATACAATTGTTGGGTATACATACTCACAAACACACTTAGATATATATATTAGTATATATGAGTGTGCGTGTGCCCAACACACACACATACACACACACACAATCATGTATTTATATATAAATATATATATGTGCATGGTCTATATATACATATCTCTATGTGTTTGTGTGTGTGTGTGTATATATATACCCAACACACAATGCACACACTTTTATATATGTGTGTGTGTGTTTGTCTACCTAATACACACACACATACACACATAGAGATTATTATATATGAGTGTGTGTGAGTTGAGTGTTTGTGGGTCTATTGAGATTTATGTGTGTGTGTTTGTGTGTGTGTGTGTGTGGGTGTGTGTGGGTGTGTGTGGGTGTGTGTGTGTAAGTGTGTGTTTACTCACACAAATACATATGAGTATGTATTCTCATCTATATATATATACTTATCTCTATGTGTGTTTGTTTGTGATAGAGACACACACTCAACACACACACACACACACAAACATGACCCAACATGCACGCACACACATACACATATGTATACAACACATATATATGAATATGTAAACCCAACACACACACACACCCACATAGATACATATACATATGTGCGTGTAACACACTGCATATATATGTATGTGTCTGTGTGAGTATAACCATATATGGATGTGATACATAGAGATAAGTAAATATGAGTGTAAGTGTGTGTGTGTCTATAAATATACAATTGTTGGGTATACATACTCAGAAACACACTTAGATATATATATTAGTATATACTAATCTCTATATGTGTGTGTCTATATATACTTATCTATATGTATTTGTGTGTGTGTGCATGTGTGTTGTGTGTATGTACCCAACGCACACAACATACACACTTGTGTATGTGTCTACCCAACACACACATGCACACACATATAAATAGAGATTAGCATATATGAGTGTGTTTGTTTGTGTGTATGTGTGTCTATATATATATATATACAGTTGTGAGTATGTAAACCCAACACAAGTTTGTGTGTGTGTGTTATGTTTGTGTAAATAGTCACACAAACACACATTCATATATACTAATCTCTATGTATTCATGTTTGTGCTTATGTGTGTGTCTATATATATATACACACACACCCACGCACACATTCATATATATACACTCATATAGATAATGTCTATGTGTGTATGTGTGTGTGTGTTTGAGTGTGTGTGTGTCACACACACTCAAACACACACACACACATACACACATAGGGATTATCTATATGAGTGTGTGTATATGAGTGTGTGTGTGCCTATGTGTGTTAGTATGGGTATACATACTCAAACTATATCTTTGTGCGTGTGTGTGTGAGTGTGTCTGTCTATATATATGTATCTCTATATCATAAGTGCCTATGTGTTTGTGTGTGTGTGTTTGGTATACATACCACACATGGAGACACACATGTATGTGCTATATACATGTATATATATAAATGTTAGTGTGTGTATATGTGTGACACATAGAGATTAGTATATATGAGTGTGTGTGTGTGTTAGGTATATATACTCACAACACACATAGATATTAGTATATATAATATAAGTGTGTGTGAGTATGCATATCGTACTCACACACACACACACTCATATATATATATATATATATATATATATATATATATATGTGTGTGTGTGTGTGTGTGTGTGGTGTGTGTGTGTATGTGTGTGTGTGTGTGTATTTATATATATATATATATATATATATATATATATATATA
>JACERR010000391.1:27500-29824 GCA_016760335.1 Gastrodia elata | reverse complement strand
ATATATATATATATATATATATATATATATATATCTAAGCAAACACAGAACACAGACACATATACACGCACACACACATAAATAATCTGTGTGTGCCTATATATATCTATATATTTATATATATACATATATATACACAGCACAACAGTATAATATATTATATACACACGCATAATAGTATATATATATAAATAGATACAAACACACACTCATATACTCATAGGTTTACCCATATATATATATATATTATATATACTCACATACATAGACACACACATAAACACACTCATATATGAGTGTGCGGTCTATATAACATACATATATATAATATAAAGATAGTATATGATTTATATAGAGATTAATATAATGAGAGTAGTATGTGTGTAGTTATACAAATATATAGACACATACACACACACACACATATATATACTAATCTCTATAAAACTATATACTAATTATTACTGTGTGTGTGTTGGGTATATATAAAAATATTTATATATATACATACACACAGATATCTTATATATTATATATATAATATATATATATATATATATATATATATATATATATATATATATGCTAATATATATTAGTATATATATACAGTTGTGCGTAAATCCACATATGAGTATTGTGTATATGTGTGTGTAATATACACATACACACACACACAGATATATATATATATATATATATATATATTATATATATATCTGTGTGTGTGTGTGTATGTCTGTATTGGGTATACTCGTAGAAATAGTATATATCAGTGTTTGTGTATGTGTGTGTGTGTATTTGTGTGTGTGTGTGTGCCTATATATAGATATATATATATATATCTGATTGTGAGTATGTATGTATTCTTGATATATACCCAACACAACAACACTCTCTATTTATATATTTACATATACCAAACACACACACACACATACACACACACGCACGAACAAAGGGTATTATACACAAATATATAAACAGATATGAGTGTGTGTGCCTATAAATATAGAGACTCATGTTTTATATATTTATAGAATATATCACACACACACACACACCACACACACATATATATATATATAATATAAATATATATATATACTACACACACATGTATATAACACACATGTATTTAACACATATTTGTGGTGGTGTGTCTATATATACTAAACACAGACACACACATTGGCACAAGAAACACCACACACACACATATATTTCAGTATGCATTATACTCACACACTCATATATTTATCTTATTTGTGGTATGTGTCTGTGTGTGCATATGTGTGTATGTGTGTATTGGTATGTATACCCAACACACACTAAACAAACACACATGAGTATCTTACAACTGCATATATATATATATATATATGAGTGTGTGAGTGTGTGAATGTGTTGAGTATACACACTCATATACAGGTTAGTATACACTCATGTGTGTGTGTGAGTGTGTGTGTGTGTCTAAAAATATTCACAATCATATATTGTTATATAAAACACCCACAACATCAGATATATAATACATATGTAGTAGATATATATTATATGGATGTGTGGTGCTGATATAATTTATATACACACGCACACACCACCTGAGATTAGTATATATGAGTATGTGTGTGTGTGCTGGCTACATACTCACAACTGTATATAAATATATATTATCTTATATGAATACGTGTCTATATATTTATATATCGTTTTGAGTATGTATACACAAACTCACACACACACACACGCACAAACACATAGAGATTAAGATATATTTAAATATGGTTGTGAGTAGTATATCTAGTGTGTTTGTGTTGTACTGTTGTGTGTGAGTATACTATACTCAATATAGACACCACACACACACACACTCATATATATATATTAATCTCTCTATATATATATAATCTCTATGTATGAGTATGTATACACACACACACATAGAGATTAGTATACCCAACACATGTATATACCCACATCGTATATGACACACACATAATACTATCTCTATGTGTGGGTGTGTGTATTTATATATATAGTGTGTGCGTGTGTGTGTATAACACACACATAGAGATTAGTATATATTTAGAGTGTGTGTGTGTGTTGTGAGTATATATACCAAAACAACAGTATATATACTAACATGTGTGTGTGTGTGCCTAACACATGCATACACCCACACATAGAGATAAGTTTACTTGTGTTTGTGTGTGTGTGTGTTATGAGTATGTATACCCAACACACACACATGCACAAACACACATGGAGACACACACTATATAGTTATGAGTAAGTATACCTCAACACACAGACACACCCAC
>JACERR010000391.1:20000-22500 GCA_016760335.1 Gastrodia elata | reverse complement strand
ACACACAAATACACACACACACATAGAGATAAGTATGTATAAGTATGTGTGTATGTATGTGTTGGGTATACATACTCAGACACACATACATACACATATATATACCCACACATATTCTTAATGTGTGTGGAGTATGTGTCTATATACAGACACACGCACACACACAAAACAAACACATACACGCGCTCATATATACTAATTTGTATGTGTGTATGCGTGTGCCTTTATATATAAAGATACACACATGTATGTGTTATCACATAGAGTGTGTGTGTGTGTATACATACTCACACACATAAAGATAAGTATATATGGGTGTATTACACATAGAGAAATACACACGCACATATATATAGAAATCTCTAACACACTCACACACAATAGTATATATATATATATATATATATATATATATGCACACACAGATATATATACATTCATATATTAAAATATAACAAACACACACATATAGAGATAAGTATATATGAGTGTTTATGTGTGTATGTGTTGGCTATATATATATATATATATATATATATATATATATATATATATATATATATATATATGTGTGTGTGTGTGTGATAACACATGTGTATGAGTTATATACATGTGCGTGTGTATGTGTGTTTGTGTTGGGTATACATACTCACAACCATATATACACACACATAATCATATGTGTTAGTATGTATACTTACATAGACACACACACATAAAGATTAATATATATGAGTGTGTGTGTGTGTATGTGTATGAGTATATCCATATATGGAAATGACACATAGAGATAAGTATATATGAGTGTGTGTGTGTGTGTGTGTGTGTGTGTCTACATATACAGTTGTTGGGCATACATACTCACAAACACACTTAGATATACATATTAATAAATATGAGTTTGTGTGTGCACAACATAGACACACACACACACTTATATATACACATACATACACACACACACACACTAATATAGATGTTTGTGAGTGTGTGTGTGTGTGTTGACATATATATGTTGAGTATACATACACAAACACACATAATAAACAACCATATGCATACATATATACACACACACAAATATCTGTGTGTGTGTGTCTATATATGTGTATCACTCATATATGTGAGCATGTATAACCAACCCACACACATGTGTGTGTTTATATGAGAATGTGTGTGTGTGTGCATGTGCTAGGTATACATGTTGTGTGTGTATGTGTTATATACTAATCTCTATATGTGTTGGGTATATATGTAACACACACACAACCATATATATACATGCCTATGTATATATAACACACACTCATATATAGACACACACACACACACTCATAAATACTAATTTCAATGTGTGTGATAGTCACAAATATGTGTGTGTGTGTGTGTTATATATTCTGAGTGACACACACACACTCATATATACTTATCTATATGTGTGTGTGTGTCACGTAAGTGTTATCACACACATACACACACACAGATATATACACACACTCATATATATAAATATATATATACACACACACACTCACACACACACACACACACACAAAATATACAGACACACACAAACACATGGAGATAAGTATATATGAGTGTGTGTGTATGTGTGTATCTATATATATAAATAGATATATATACATATGTGTGTGTGTCTATATATTTATATACTAATCTTTATGTGTGTGTGTTTGGGTGTGTTTGTGTCCATATCATATATACTTATCTCCAACACACACACACAGTCATATATACTTATCTCCATATGTTTGTGTATATATGGTTGTGAGTATGTATACCCAACACATACACATACACATGCACACGCACATGTATATAACACATACGCATGTGTTATCACACGCACACAGATATATATATATATATATATATATGTATATATATATATATATAGCCAACACGTACACACATAGACACTCATATATACTTATCTGTGTGTGTGTGTGTTTGTTATATTTTAACATATGAATGTATATATATATATATATGTGTGTGCATATATATATATATATATATATATATATATATATATATATATATATTCGTGTTTGTGTGTATGTCTACATGCATGTATGTAAAGACATACACATAGACACACACACACACATACTCATAATCGTATATTAATCTCTATGTGTGTGTGTCTATGTAGGTATACATACTAACACATGATTATAAGTGTGTATATATAGTTGTGAGTATGTATACATAACACACACATACACATACACACGCACATGTATATAACACATACGCATGTGTTTTCACACACACACAGATATATATATATATAACCAACACATACACATATAGACACTCATATATTATTATCTCTATGTGTGTGTGTTTGTTATATTTTAATATATGAATGTATATATATCTATGTGTGTACATATATATATATATATATATATATATATATATATATATTTGTGTCTGTGTGTATGTCTATTTGCATCTATGTAAGGACATACAC
>JACERR010000391.1:10000-12500 GCA_016760335.1 Gastrodia elata | reverse complement strand
TGATATTAGTATATATGTGTTGGGTATACATACTCACAACCATATGTAAATATATAAATACACACACACATTATCATATATATATATATATATATATATATATATATATATGTATACCCAACTCACATTTGTGTTTATGTGTGTTGGGTATACATATTCACCTAACACTATTACACACACCACACAAACCCACACACACATACACACACACACACACACACTCATATATACTAATCTCTATGTGTGTGTGCACACTTATATATATGTGAGTGTGAGTGTGTTGGGTATACATACTCACACACTTATATTTATATACACATACACACCATATATATACATACTAATCTTTATACACACACATACACACACATATATATACATACTAATCTCTATACACACACACACACACATAGAGATTAGTATATATGAGTGTGTGTTGTGTATACACACTCACACTGTATACTAATCTCTAGATTATATATACATTCACACATACACACACACTAAAATATAATAATCTCTTTGTGTGTGCTATGTGTACACACACACACATATATACTAATCTCTGTATGTATGCATGTATATGAATATATAACATATTGTGTGTGTGCATGTGTAGTGTGTCACACACGCACATAGAGATTAGTACACACACCACACACATAGAGATTAGTATATATATAGGCACACACACACACAAACACACACACACAAACATACCCAATACACACACACATACACACATATGTAGATAAATACACAGACACACAAAGAGATAAGTATATATGAGTGTGTGGGTGTGTGTGTGTGTGCTGTATGTATGTAAATATACATGTATATACTCATAATCATATATAGACACACACACACACTCATATATATATTTTATATATACAGTTGTGAGTAAATATACCTTATATAATATATATATATATATATATATATATATATATATATATATATGTCACTCACACATAGAGATTAGTATATATGAGTGTGTGTGTGTGTGGTTGGATGTGTATATATATTTATGGTTATGAGTATTTATATGTACATATGTAAACAGTACATACATATATACACACTTATAAAGATAAGTATATATGTGTGTTTGAGCATGTATACCCAACACACATAAGGATTAGTATGTATACTCAGAATTGTATGTGTTATATTGAGTATGTACACCTAACACATGAGTATATAGAGATCTTTATGTGTGTGTGTTTATGTATGTGTTGGGTATACATGCTCAACACATATATACTAATCTCTATGTGTGTTTGGGTGTGTGTCTTATCTCTATGTGCATAGATTAGTATATATATATCTCAATGTATATATGTTTATGTGTGTGCTACACACACAAATACACACTCATATATACTAATATCTATGTGTTCATATAATATATATACAACACACACATATAGAGATTTATATATATTAGTGATCTGTGTGTGTGGCACACATATATACACACATAGAGATTAGTATATATGAGTTTGTATGTGTATATATATATATATATATATATATATATATATATATATATATATATGTGTGTGTGTGTGTGTGAGTGCGGGCACACACAAATATACACATACACACACATATGGAGATAAGTAGACATACACAAACACTCATATATAATAATCTCTATGTGTGTGTCTATGTATGCCTATATTTATATATATACACAAATATATACATACATACATACACACATACATATATATATATATATATATATATATATATATATATATATATGTAAACATACTTATCTCATTGTGTGTGTGTGTGTCTGTATTAGGTGTGTATATAATGCATATATGTATTTCACACACACACAAACGTTTGTATTATATACATTTGTGTTTATCTATATATATACTAATCTCTATGTGTATATGTCTGCAACACACACATATGGAGATAAGTATATGTGAGTGTGTGCATCTATATGCAAGTATGAATGTGTATATATAAATATAGGCACACACAGATACACACAGATATATATAACACATATGTGTGTGACATTAAGTATACATACTATACACACACACACACAAACTCATATATACTTATCTCTTTATGTGTTTGTGAGTGTGAGTGTGTGTCTATATGTATATATATAGTTTTGAGTATCTATATTTGTTATGGGTATAATACACACATATAGAGATTAAGGTTGTCAGTATGTATACCCAATACACACACAAGTACATAACACATACGTGTGTGTGTGTCTATATGTTCTTATACAGTTGTGAGTACGTATACCGAACACATGCACATATATATACTAATCTCTATATGCAAACATGTATATATATACATACATACATATAAATATATATAAATATATATATATATATATATATATATATATATATATATTTATATATATATACATGTCTCTATATATATACTAATCACATACTCATATATAAATAAATATGAGTGTGTATGTGTGTGTGCATTGGGTATACAC
>JACERR010000390.1:0-29141 GCA_016760335.1 Gastrodia elata | reverse complement strand
TAGTTTTTTGTAGAATCATGCATTTTGCAATTGTAGAGGTGCACTCTTTTAAAAAACTTACAAAGATTTAATGATAATTCGTAAACTACACTAGAACAAGCGAGAGCTGAAGCACGCTGGAAACCCTGCAGTGACCAGTTTCGCACAATATAGTGAATTTCTTTTCTTAGTAATTTCAAAAACTGATATGCTGGATAGCGTTTTTGCATTTGCTTCCACAAGATTCATTTTCTTTTGTAATTCGTTCACTCCATAGATGAATTGGCATAAAAATCACTAGAACAAGCGAGAGCGGTAACGCACTGAAGCACGCTGCAGTGCCTAGTTTCGCACAATTTCACAAATTTTTTGCACTCTCTCTCCACTCCAGAACCTAAGTATCATAAAAATACAATAAAACAAACTGGTTTTTGTAGAATCATGCATTTGCAATTGTAGAGGTGCACTCTTTTAAAACGTTTACAAAGATTTAATGATAATTCGTAGAATTACACTAGAACAAGCGAGAGCTGAAGCACGCTGGAGAACCCTGCAGTGACCAGTTTCGCCCAATATAGTGAATTTCTTTTCTTAGTAATTTGAAGAACTGATATGCTGGGATAGCGCGTTTTAGCATTTGCTTCCACAAAGATTCATTTTCTTTTGTAATTCGTTCACTCCATAGCTGAATTGGCATAAAAATACACTAGAACAAGCGAGAGGCGGTAACGCACTGAAGCACGCTGCAGTGCCTAGTTTCGCACAATTTCACAAATTTTTTGCACTCTGTCCACTCCAGAACCTTAGTATCATAAAAATACAATAAAACAAAAACGGGTTTTTGTAGAATTATGCATTTTGCAATTGTAGAGGTGCACTCTTTTAAAAATGTTTACAAGATTTAATGATAATTCGTAGAACTACACTAGAACAAGCGAGAGCTGAAACACGCTGGAGAACCCTGCAGTGACCAGTTTCGCCCAATATAGTGAATTTCTTTTCTTAGTAATTTGAAGAACTGATATGCTCGGGATAGCGCATTTTAGCATTTGCTTCCCCAAAGATTCATTTTCTTTTGTAATTCGTTCACTCCATAGCTGAATTGGCATGAAAATACACTAGAACAAGCGAGAGCGGTAACGCACTGAAGCACGCTGCAGTGCCTAGTTTCGCACAATTTCACAAATTTTTTGCACTCTCTCCACTCCAGAACCTTAGTATCATAAAAATACAATAAAACAAAAACTGGTGTTTGTAGAATCATGCATTTTGCAATTCTAGAGGTGCACTCTTTTAAAAACGTTTACAAGATTTAATGATAATTCGTAGAACTACACTAGAACAAGCGAGAGCTGAAGCACGCTGGAGAACCCTGCAGTGACCAATTTCGCACAATATAGTGAATTTCTTTTCTTAGTAATTTGAAGAACTGATATGCTGGGATAGCGCGTTTTAGCATTTGCTTCCACAACAGTGCCTAGTTTCGCACAATTTCACAAATTTTTTGCAATCTGTCCACTCCAAAACCTTAGTAACATAAAAGTACACAAAAATAAAAACTGGTTTTTGTAGAATCATGCATTTTGCAATTGTAGAGGTGCACTCTTTTAAAATGTTTACAAGATTTAATGATAATTTGTAGAACTACACTAGAACAAACGAGAGCTGAAGCACGCTGGAGAACCCTGTAGTGACCAGTTTCGCACAATATAGTGAATTTCTTTTCTTAGTAATTTGAAGAACTGATATGCTGGGATAGCGCGTTTTAGCATTTGCTTCCACAAAGATTCATTTTCTTTTGTAATTCGTTCACTCCATAGCTGAATTGGCATAAAAATACACTAGAACAAGCGAGAGCCGTAACGCACTGAAGCACGCTGCAGTGCCTAGTTTCGCATAATTTCACTAATTTTTTGCACTCTGTCCACTCCAGAACCTTAGTTAGATAATAATACAATAAAATAAAAATCTGGTTTCTGTAGAATTATGCATTTTGAATTGTAAAGGTGCACTCTTTTAAAAACATTTACAAGATTTAATGATAATTCGTAGAATTACACTAGAAGAAGAGAGAGTGGGATTGAATTATATCAAATGTGAGTCAATTATAGCCGCGCGCTGACGCGCGAAATGCGCTACCGCGCGAACAGCGCCTAATATTACAAAATGCCCAGACTTTTGTAATTATCCAGTTTTGGCAAAAATGGCCAAAACATTATGGTTTTGGTATTTTAAGGTGCTTAGGACCCTAGTGGGACTGAAGTATATGAAATGTGAACATATTTTAGCTGCGCAAAAATGCTGCCGCGCGAAAAGCGCTGCAGCGCCTGAAATTGCAAATACCCAAAATTTCTTGAAAACTGCCTAGTTTTGGCTGAAATGGCCAAAATTTCACGATTTTGGAATTTTAAGGTCCTTAGGACCAAAGTTGGACTGAGTTATATCAAATGTGAACCTATTTTAGCTGCGCGCTGTCGCACGAAAAACACTACCCTGTGAAAAGCACTGCAGCGCCTGAAATTGCAAAATGCCATAATTTCTTAAAAATTGCCCAAAACTTCACAGTTTGGGAATTTTAAGCTCCCCAGGACCCTAGTGGGAATGGATTATATCAAATGTGAACCTACTTTAGCCCTGCTGCCACGTGAAATGTGCTCCAACTCGCCGCCCGCGCGAATAGCGCTCCAGCGCGTTGCAGCGCCTGAAATTGCAAAATTCCCAGAACCTTTTAAAAACTGCCGAGTTTTTGCTGAAATGGCCAAAATTTTACGGTTTTGCTATTTTAAGGTCCCTAGGACCCTAGTGGGAATGAATTATATCAAATGTGAATCTATTTTAGCCGCACGCTGTCGCGCGAATAGGGCCTGAAATTGCAAAATGCCTAAAAATTCTTAAAAATTACCTAGTTTTAGCTGATTTGGCAAAAACATCACGATTTTGGTATTTTAAGGTCCCTAGGACCCTAGTGGGACTGAATTATATCAAATGTGAACCTCTTTTAGCCGCGCACTGCCATGCGAAAACTGCTACCTGCGCGTTGCCCACGCGAAAAGAGTTGTAGCGCTGAAATTGCAAAATGCACATAATTTCTTAAAAACTCCCAGTCTTGGCTGAAATTGTCAAAAATTCATACTTTTGGTATTTTAAGGTCCCTAGGACCCTAGTGGGACTGGATTTTATCAAATATGATCCTATTTTAACCGTGCGCTGCTGCGCAAAAAGTGCTCCAGCTCGCAGCCGCGCGAAAAGCGCTCTCACCAGCTGCCGCGCGAAAAGCGCTCTCACACGCTGCCGCGCGAAAAGCGCTCCTGCGCGCTCCAGCGCCTAAAATTGCAAAATGCTCAGAATTTCTTAAAAACTGCCCGGTTTTGGCTGAAATGGCCAAAACCTCAAAGTTTTGGTATTTTAAAGTCCCTAGGACCCTAGTGGGACTGAATTATATCAAATGTGAACCTAGTTTTGCCGCGCGCTGCCGCGCAAACAGTGCTGCCCTGCCCGGCCGCATGAAAAACTCTACCGCGCGAAAAGCGCTCTAGTGCCTGAAATTGTAAAATACTTGAATTTATTAAAAATTGCCCAGTTTTAGCTGAAATGGCCAAAACTTCACAGTTTTGGTATTTTAAGGTCCCTAGCGCTTTTTGTGCGGTAGCGCTCTAGTGCCTGAAATTGCAAATGTGAACCTATTTTAGCAGCACGCTGTCGCACGAAAAACGCTACCGCGCGAAAAGCGCTGCAGCGCCTGAAATTGCAAAATGCCCAGAATTTCTTAAAAACTTCGTAGTTTTGGCTTAAATAGCCAAAATTTCCTAGTTTTGGAATTTTAAGCTCCCCAGGACCCTAGAGGAAATGAATTATATCAAATGTGAACCTATTTTAGCCACGCGCTGGCGCGGAAAAAGCGTTATCGTGCGCCGCCGTGTGAAAAGCGCTCCCACGCGCTGCCGCGCGAAAAGCGCTCCAGCGCGCTGCAGCGCCTGAAATTGCAAAATGTTTAGAATTTATTAAAAACTGCTCAATTTTGGCTAAGATGGCCAACACTTCCCAGTTTTGGTATTTTAAGGTCCCTAGGACCCTTGTGGGACTGAAGTATATCATATGTGAATCTATTTTAGCCGCGCGCTGCCTCGCGAAAAGCGCTACCGTGCGGTGTCACGCGAACAGCGCCTGAAATTACAAAATGCCCAAAATCTTTTAAAAGTTACCTAGTTTGGCTAAAATGGCCAAAACATCACGGTTTTTTTATTTTAAGGTCCCTAGGACCCCAGTGGGACCTAATTATATCAAATGTGAAGCTATTTTAGACACGCGCTGCCGCGTGAAAAATGCTATGACGCGCTGCCCCGCGAAAAGCGCTGCAGCGCCTGAAATTGCAAAATGCCCAGAATTTCTTAAAAATTGCCCAGTTTTGGCTGAAATGGCCAAAACTTCACAATTTTAGTATTTTAAGCTCCCCAAGACCCTAGTGGGACTGAATTTTATCAAATGTGAACTTATATAAACCACGTGCTGCCGCGTGAAAAGTGCGCCTGTGCGCAGCCGCGCGAAAAGCGCTGACATGCGCCACCGCGTGAAAAGCGCTATCGCGCGCTCCAGCGCCTGAAATTGCAAAATACTCTTAATTTCTTAAAAGCTGCCCAGTTTTGGCTGAAATGACCAAAACTTCATGCTTTTGGTACTTTAAGCTCCCTATGACCCTAGTGAGACTGAATTTTATCAAAAGTGAACCTATTTTAACCGCGCGCTGCCGCGCAAAAATTGCGCTCCTGCTCACAGTCGCGCGAAAAGCGCTCGCACGCGCTGTAGTGTGAAAAGCGCTACCGCGCGCTTCAATGCCTGAAATTGCAGAATGCTCAGAATTTCTTAAAATTGCCCAATTTTGGCTAAAATGGCCAAAACTTCACCATTTTTGGTATTTTAAGTTCCCTAGGATCCTAGTGGGATTGAATTACATCAAATGTGAACCTATTTTAGCCATGCGCTTCTGCACAAAAAGCGGGACAGTGCATTGTCAAGGGAAAATCGCTGTCGCATGCTCCAGTGCCTGAAATTGCAAAATGCCCATAATTTCTTAAAAAATTTCCGGTTTTGGTATTTTAAGGTCCCTAAGACCCTAATGGGACTGAAGTATATCAAATGTGAACCTATTTTAGCTGCACACTCCTGTGTGAAAAGCGCTACCACGCGCTATCGCGCGAAAAGTGCTACAACGCGCTTCATCGCCTGAAATTGCAAAATGCCCAGAATTTTTTAATAACTGCCTAGTTTTGGCTAAAATGGCCAAAATTTTACGATTTTGGTATTTTAAAGTACCTAGGACACTAGTGGGACTGAATTATATAAAATATGAACCTATTTTTGGCGCGCTCCAGCGCTCTGCATCGCCTAAAATTGAAAAATTGCCAGAATTTTTTAAAAACTACCCACTTTTGCCTGAAATTGCCAAAACTTCACATTTTGGTATTTTAAGGTCCCTAGTACCCTAGTGGGACTAAATTATATCAAATGTGAGCCTATTTTAGCCGCACGTTGCCGCGCAAAAAATGCTCCCACGCGAAAAGCGCTACAGCGCCTGAAATTGCAAAATGCCAAGAATTACTTAAAAACTGCCCAATTTTTGCTGAAATAGTCAAAACTTCATTGTTTCGATATTTTAAGCTCCCCAGGACCCTAGTGGGACTGAATTATATCAAATGTGAACCAATTTTAACAGTGCGCTGCCACGTAAAAATCGTTACCGTGCGCTGCCGTGTGAAAAGTGCTCCCGCGCGCTGGCGTGCGAAAAGTGATCCAGCGAGCTGTAGCGCCTGAAACTGAAAAATGCCTAGAATTTCTTAAAAACTGCCTAGTTTTGGCTGAAATGGCCACAAGTTCACGGTTTTGGTATTTTAAGCTCCCTAGGTCCATAGTGGGACTGAATTATATCAAATGTGAACCTATTTTAGCCGCGCGCTGATGCGCGAAAAGCGCTACCATGCGAAAAGCGCCCCAGCGCGTTATATCGCTCTACAGCACCGGAAATTGTAAAATACACAGAATTTTTTAATAACTCCCTAGTTTTGGCTGAAATGACCAAAACTTCACGGTTTTGGTATTTTAAGGTACCTAGGATCCTAATGGGACTGAATTATATAAAATGTGAACCTATTTTTGCCGCGCTCCAGTGCGCTGCATCGCCTAAAATTGCAAAATGGCCATAATTTTTTAAAAATTGCCCAGTTTTGGCTGAAATGGCCTAAGCTTCACAGTTTTTGTATTTTAAGGTCCCTAGGACCCTAGTGGGACTGAATTATATCAAATATAAACCTACTTTAGCAACGAGCTCCCGCGCAAAAAGCGCTACCGCTCACTACCGCGCAAATAACGCTCAACGCGCTGTAGCGCCTGAAATTGCAAAATGCCCATAATTACTTAAAAACTGCCTTTGGCTGAAATGGCCTAAAATTCACGGTTTTAGTATTTTAAGGTCCCTAGGACCCGAGTGGGACTGTATTATATCAAATGTGAATCTATTTTAGCGTAGCGCTGCCGCATAAAAAGTGCTATCGCGCGCTCTAGTGCCTGAATCTGCAAAATGCTCAGAATTTTTTAAAAATTGCACAGCTTTGGCTGAAATGGCCAAAACTTCACGGTTTTAGTATTTTAAGTTCCCTAGGATCCTAGTGGGATTGAATTATATCAAATGTGAACCTATTTTAGCCACACGCTTCCGCACAAAAAGCGGGACCGTGCACTGTCAAGGGATTATCGCTGCCTCGCGCTCCAGCTCCTCAAATTGCAAAATGCTCATAATTTCTTAACAATTTCCCGGTTTTGGTATTTTAAGGTCCCTAAGACTACAATGGGACTGAAGTATATCAAATGTGAACCTATTTTAGCTGCACACTCCTGTGCGAAAAGCGCTACCGCGCGCTGTCACGCGAAAAGTGCTGCAATGCGTTACAGCGCCCGAAATTGCAAAATGCCCATAATTTCTTATAAACTGCCCAGTTTTGGCTAAAATGGCCAAAACTTCCCGGTTTTGGTATTTTAAGGTCCCTAAGACCCTAGTGCGACTGAAGAATATCAAATGTGAACCTATTTTAGCCGCGCACTCCCATGCGAAAAGCGCTATCGCGCGCTGTTATGCGAAAAGCGCTCCAGCACGCTGCAGCACCTGAAAATACAAAATGCCCATTATTTCTTAAAAATTGCCCAATTTTGACTGAAATGGCCAAAACTTCACGGTTTTGGTATTTCAAGGTCCATAGTACCCTAGTAGGACTGAATTATATTAAATGTGAACTCATTTTAGCAGCGCGCTGCTACGCAAAAAATGCTCCCGCGTGAAAAGCGCTCCAGCGCGCTGCAGCGACTGAAATTGCAAAATGCTCAAAATTTATTAAAAAATGCCCAGTTTTGGCTTGAATGGCCAAAACTTCATGGTTTTGGTATTTAGCCATGCGCTTCAGCACAAAAAGCGGGACCGTGCACTGTCACGGGAAAATCGCTACTGCGCGATCCAGCGCCTGAAATTGCAAAATGCCCATAATTTCTTAGAAATTTCCTGGTTTTGGTATTTTAAGGTCCCTAAGACCGTAGTGAGACTGAAGTATAAAAAATGTGAACCTATTTTTGCCGCACACTCCTGTGTGAAAAGCGCTACCGCGCGTTGTCGCGCGAAAAGCGCTGCAACGCGCTATAGTGCCCGAAATTGCAAAATGCCCATAATTTCTTATAAACTGCCCAGTGTTAGCTAAAATGGCCAAAACTTCCCAATTTTGGGATTTTAAGGTCCCTAAAACCCTAGTGGGACTAAAGTATATCAAATGTGAACCTATTTTAGCCGCGTGCTCCCATACGAAAAGCGCTACCACGCGTCGTTACGCGAAAAGCGCTCCAGTGCTCTGCAGCACCTGAAATTACAAAATGCCCATAATTTCTTAAAAACTGCCCAGTTTGGCTGAAATGGCCAAAAATTTAGAGTTTTGGTATTTTAAGGTCCCTAGTACCCTAGTAGGACTGAATTATATCAAATGTGAACTTATTTTAGCCGCGCGCTGCCGCGCAAAAAATGCTCCTGCGCGAAAAGAGCTCCAATGCGCTACAGCGACTGAAATTACAAAATGCTCACAATTTATTAAAAAATGCCCAGTTTTGGCTGGAATAGCCAAAACTTCATGGTTTTGGTATTTAAAGGTCCCTAGGACCCTAGTGGGACTGAATTATATCAAATGTGAACCTATTTTAGCCGCGCGCTATCGCGCAAACAGTGCTGCCGTGCCCGGCCGCGTGAAAAACTGTACCGCGCGAAAAGCGCTCTAGTGCCTGAAATTGCAAAATGCTAGAATTTATTAAAAATTGCCCAGTTTTAGCTGAAATGGCCAAAACTTCACAGTTTTGGTATTTTAAGGTCCCTAGCACTCTACTAGGAAAGAATTATAATAAATGTGAACTTATTTTAGCTGCGTGCTGCAGTGCCTAAATTTGTAAAATGCCTAGAATTTCTTAAAAATTGCTCACTTTTGGCTGAAATTGCCAAAACTGCGGCACCTGAAATTGCAAAATGCTAAGAATTCTTTAAAACCTGCATAGTTTTGGCTGAAATGGCTAAAACTTTACGGTTTTGGTATTTTAGGTTCCCTAGTACCCTAGTGGAACTGAATTATATCAAATGTGAACCTATGTTAGCCGTGCGCTACCGCGCGAAAAATGCTCCCGTGCAAAAAACACTCCCGCACGAAAAGCTCCCAAGGACCCTAGTGGGATTGAATTATATATAATGTGAACTTATTTTAGCCGCGCAAAAAGGGCAACCGCGTGCAGCCGCGCGAAAAGCGCTCCCGCACGAAAAGCGCTGCAGCGCGCTATAGCGTAGCGCCTGAAAATGCAAAATGCTAAGAATTTCTTAAAAACTGCTAAGTTTTGGCTGAAATTGCCAAAACTTCACAGTTTCGGTATTTTAAGGTCCCTAGGACCATAGTGGGACTGAATTATATCAAATGTGAACCTATTTTAGCCGCGCGCAACCGCGCGAAAAGTACTTCAGCGCTCTAGCGCCTGAAACTGCAAAATGCCCAGAATTTCTTAAAAACTTCCCAGTTTTGGTTGAAACTGCTAAGACTTCACGGTTTTGGTATTTTGATGAATTCATAAATTATATTTAAATAAAGGGGAAAATTCATTTATTTAAGATCTTTATGCTACTCATAAATAAATTTTTTCTATCTTTTTCAGGAAAATGAAATCCAAAGGAGTTCTAATTCATTTCTGCAGAAATTTTAAAATCTATTAAAGGAATCTGCTATATGGCGCTGCTGCGCGCTACCGCGCGCCCCAGCAGGCTGCACCGGGCTGCAGCAGAAACCTCTAAACTATATAAAAATGAGTGCATAAACTAATTGAACAGTAATCGCGAAAATCACCGCTAAAGCGCACAGTCGCACGCTGCAGCGGTTTGTAGTGGAAATACTTAACTATATAAATAGGGCTGCCCAACTAATTAAGTAGATTTTGCGGAATAAGCCGCTACAGCGCGCTGTCGCGCGCTGCAGCGGTTTGTAGCGGAAATACTTAACTATATAAATAGGGCTGCCCAACTAATTGAATAGTGTTTGCGGAATAAGCCGCTACAGCGCGCGGTCGCGCGCTGCAGCGGTTTGTAGCGAAAATACTTAACTATATAAATAGCGCTGCCCAACTAATTGAATGGTATTTGCGGAATAGACCACTACAGCGCGTGGTCGCTCAGTGCAACGGTCTGCAGTTGGGGACTTAGCCAATTTGCTAAGAACTAAAGCACGCCGCAGCGCGCCACAGTGCGCTGCCGCGGCCCGCCGAAATTTTTCCCAGGTAAGCATTTATTGCGGCTAGGGACATGACCTCTATCCTGCATTTTGTCCCCAGCCATCATTTCCTGCAGTAGCCCATTTTATTTGAAAAATGAGGCTTTGAGGTGATGTTTTGGTTAAACAATTGAAGATTATTGTCACCTCACCATCAATGGAGGATATTATCATGATGAATTCAGTTTTTTAAATGAAAAAGTTGGTGTGAGATTAAGAGAAGAAGATGGCAGCCCCCCCCCCCCCCCCCCCCCCCCCCCCCCCGCCAAATAAATACCCCTCCTCTTGACTAGAGGAGGGTTCATAATTTTAGCCAAATTCTACTAAGTAAGGAGGAGAGCCAAGGAAAGAGAAGAACTCCTCAAGGGTGTCAAGGCAAGCTCTTGCTTTAGAAAAGGAGGAAGAAGGCATCACTAGAGACCTAAGGAGGGAACATTGAGAAGGAGAAGAAGGATTTCGGAGAACTTCTACGGAGTATTCATAGTATCTTCTAAACTCCACTCTTGTATTTCTTTTTAGTTGACCATGAAAGGGTCTTTATCCATGTATGTGTTTTTCTTCTTTTCTTGTGCAATGAGTAGCTAAACTCCCTTAGGGAGGGTTGGGGGTGAAGTCCCATTTGCATAATATAATATTAATGTATGGATGTTTTCCCTCAAGCATAATTTGATTATTATTTTAATGCCTTACTAAGAAATTTTTGTCTAATTAGTGTTGAATGTGATTATGAGAAAAGAACTAAAAAAAAAGAAAAAATTCCAATAACTAATTATCTTGTGCTCCTTAGCTCATCTTAGGTTAGATGCTAGATTATGAGTGCATAAATGCTTGGAACTATGTGAGAAAGTTCATAAGCTCAATGCACCTCAATCTAAGTTCAACCAAAGAGTTAATGTAAGTGATGCTAAGATCCACTAAATGAGCTCCTTAGCTCAATATAATTGAGGTGGAGGAAGGAAGTGTTGAGTGCTCGTAAACTAAGTGACATAGTCGTTGAGCCCAACATGTGAATCCCTCATCTCAACTATGTATGATGCGAGTGATGCTCATAGTGGAAGTCAATGCTTGTAAGATTATAAGGTTTAAAAAATCAAGCTCTCCTTGATCAAGAGAATAAGATTAAAATTTAAATCTCAAGAATCTTACAAGAATCTTTGTGCCAAAGTAGAACCGAATGTGAGTTCATTTTGTGCACGGGATTTGAACTTGTAAGACCTTGAGCTAGACTCAAGGACAACAATGTGCACTTTATTTTAATTAAATTAAATGATAAAGTTTGAGAAAAAAATCTACATAAATATTATGTCATGGCATGTGGGATGGCCCCATTTCTCCTCTTTCTTAAATCTTGCTATTTTTACGTAGTGAATATTTGTGCTAATTTTAGACCACTCATCCAACACATACTATAGCTTAAACATTAGTGAGATTAGATACACCTTGGTGCCAAATCAACCAATTCTCTGAGGATCGATAAATTCCCTGAAAGTCACACTTTCCACTTATTCACAAATGGAAGCTCTTAAGATAAAACTCTAATTTAGAAATCTAAAGTGATCAAACCTCAGATCCTTAGATCTTAGATCTTAGACTTAGATCTTCAATTTGAATTAAACCATCTCCAATTGAATTTCTATAAATGATTGATTTTTTAATCTTTTGAAACCTTTCATATGAGTATAGGATGATTCAATTTATAAGATAATGAAATTATCTTAAAGGTTGAATATAGATCTTAGATTTTCAAATTCTTAATCTATTATTTTATCTTATTATCAGTAGAATAGCCATTCACTAAGTTTGTAGTTCATGGATCTTTTAGCTTATAGGATCCTTTACATTTAAGTTGGGTAATAAGTGTGAACCCTAGATCCTAGTTAGGATATTACCTTAGATTTAGGATTTGAACTCAATATAGGGTTTAAGTTTTAAATCCTTAAATCTTGATTTACTTAATCAAGATTTGGGTAAGAGAGTAAAATATAAATAAATTAGGTCATTGATCTACTTACTTAAACCATATAGTCGTCACATGATTTTGGATTAGGACTTGTTAAGTACTAATATTAACTTTAAGGCCGTAAATCTGAGATTCTACTTGATAGCTGGATATTGGAGATCCTAAACTTGTACTTTCTCAGAGTAGTTAGATTGGGTAATTAGATAACATTAGATATCACATAGTCTAGATTGAGTCTCTTGCTTACTTTGACTAGATTGCTTAGCATACCTTAGATATTGAGCCTTATCCCTTGAGCATAACAGGAGAACTTAGGATATGGATGATACATCTTAAGTTAGTATTTGAGTTGCATATCATTCAGTTTTTCCTTGTTTGTAGTTGGTAGAATATGTCCTAGATTAGTCTGCCTCTTCAGTAGTAGTATTGTATAGACTGGACTCAGACTTAGCATATTTAGATGGCTAGGCTGGGGATTGATTGATTGATATTGGAGGCCCTGGATGGCCTATTGGCTAGTATGGCAGTACTGTCTTAGGCTTATTACTACTTTAGCTGGATTGTTCAATATTGTTTTCTGATTTGCTTTGCCACATACTTCAAGGGCCTTATTTTTAGTATTTGCTCACTTTGCCAGATGACTCAGTGGCTTTATATTTTATAGATTGCTTTACTTTTGCCACATGTCTTAGTGGCTTTTCTTTTATTTTCCTATTCTTAACTAGCATGTTGGATGTATATTCATATAGCTTACTTATATATATTGGCATGTTTAGGATGCTAGAATTGCATATTTTTAGTACTTGTGTTTCTTTTATATATTCAGCATGTGTTAACATGATCATAAGCATGTTAGGTTCAGAATTGTATTGTAGTTGCTATTTCTTTTAGCTTTTAGCCTCACCTTGTTTATTTTGCATTGTATGTTCTCCATACTAGTTGCTGGCTATAAATGAATAGTTTATAGTTACCCATTTCTTTCATAGCTTGTTGCACCCTTTCCTGCTTGCATGGTTAGTTAAATTAAAATGTGATATCTTTAAAATGTTCAGTTCATTAAAATAGCCTAAAATGTACTTAGAGAATTATCTAAATGTAATCATTTTATTTTGTTGGCTGGGGCCCTAGCAATTGTGATACCGACAAATGTCAAATTCAGATGTGTTCGTGGGCAGTGTCGCAGAAGAGGAGCAGGTTCAGGAGGAGGATCGTGCTGCTGTTGTTTAGTTAGATTTTGCCTTTATTTCAGTGAGATTGAGAGACATTTTTATTCTCTTTAAACATCAGTTTGTAATAATTAATTCTAGATGTATTTTATTTCTGCATTATGATGGGTTACTATGTTGTATTCTCTTTTCCTACTATGTATGCTTATGGATATTACTCTATTATTTATTGCTTCCGCCATTTTGATACTTGTATATTGAAGATGTTATAATACTTGGTGATGAGCCTTGACTTAAGGCTGGTTGGGTTTACCTAACTTTACTTAAGTTGGGGATTTGCCACAGTTAGAGCACCGTACTTCCTTGTTGCCGGTACGGGGGCCCCACAATTGGTATCAGAGAACACCATAAGGTGTCAGAATGGGATATATGTTTCCTAATGGACCGTTCTTCTAAAATACAAACATCAATATAAGTGACATCCATAACATAGTAGTGTCAATAACTCTATGCAAAATGTAGGAGGAGAATACTCCCATCCTAATAATTTAGTCATCTGGAGTCTAACACAACTGTAATAAAATTCTGTCCTCGGAGTCAAATGGATTTTGAAGAGTCCGATATAGACTATTACCAGCGTGGCTTCAAGAGTGTTTGGAGCTGTAGCTTCAAATGGAGGCAGGAAAGCTACTGGTAGATTGAAGGAGTTTCAACAAAAGGAATTTTGGTCCTGAAGAAGCTTCTACAGGAAGTTGTATATCGAGGGCTCAACTTTCCCATATACGCACAAGAATGGTTAAGCCAAGTAGAGTCTATTCTGATACACACTGTCCTGAGTCACTTTATGTAGATACTGTGACAGACCTGATGGTGGACTACGCCGGAATTTTGTGGTATGAGACCATGGCAAGGCTCGAGAAGAAATGTAACAGGAAGCATCGGGAAATCACCTTTGAGGACTTTTGTGTAGCCTTTAGGGCAGAGTACATTGATAATGTTTGAGTGATAGTTAGGATAAAATGTTAGTTCATTTTCAAGCAACTCCATTTGATTTACAGTTTTGGCATTATAATCCCTTATTTCTATAATTAATGAAAGATTTTGGTTTCTCTTCCTTAGAATAAATTCTGAGTTGGTCTCATTTTCTTAATTAAACTAGAATGGATTCCGAATCACCACCTACCGTTACTCCTGTCAAGAACACTGTTGCCTCTAGTAATTCTAACGATGAGGTGGCTCATCTGTGATCCATGGTGGCAACTCTGTTGGAAAACCAAGCTCAACAGGCACTCATTATGCAAAAATTACTGAATGATCATGTAACTCCAGTCACTGTCGCTACTTCGACATTTCATGCTCTACAAGTTGCTTCTTCTTCATATCATTCGACGGATAATCTCCTCCACAATTTTTAGAGGTTAAGACCTCCAACCTTTGGTGGGAACATGTCCCCAATGGATACAGCCGACTGACTGAAGGCTGTGGAAATGGATCTCGTTAGTCTTAAGGTCCCGAACTCGGAAGCTGTTCTTCTCTCCACCCGTCTGTTTTATGCGAAAGCGAAATATTGGTGGGAAGAGATCCGAAACACCAAGTTCGCTGACTACGAGCTAGAGGACAACTCCTGGGATGAGTTTGTCGAGGCCTTCAAGACTGAATTCATTCCCCCATCCGCACAAAATATTATTACAGAAACGATCATGAGGTTGACTCTAGGGAGTCGTTTAGTCGTTGAATGCGAAAGGGAGTTTCGTAGATTGATTCGCTTCGCGCTAGAAGTTACTCATTCTGAGTCAGTTAAGTGCCACCGCTTTCTTTGTGGACTTCGAGGTTCACTGAAGAATCAAATTGTGCCACTCTGTCTGACTAGCTTCTTCAAACTAGTGGAAATTGCTAAGGTGATTAAGCATCACCAATCCAAAGAGGATCTTAAATGAAAAGCGCAAACCACTCTAAACCCACAGGGAAACTTCAAGAGACACGGATCTAACCCTACGAAAGTATATCAGCAGGAAGCAGCACCTACTGTTGAACAAGCTCAAAACTGTATTAAGCCACATCTATATGGCAAGTGTTACTATTTTGGTCAGAGATGTTTCAATTATGGGCATACAGCCCACCAGTTCTATCAATGCGACCACACGAAAATTGTAGACGGAGTTCAGATGAAGCCCTACCATAAGAAACAAGTGTTCTGAGAAACTCCACTGAACCGAAGGGAACCAAATCTAGCTATAATGCTAGCCCCTGCTTCTGAAGT
Source organism: Gastrodia elata (assembly GCA_016760335.1). Lineage (NCBI taxonomy): Eukaryota > Viridiplantae > Streptophyta > Magnoliopsida > Asparagales > Orchidaceae > Gastrodia > Gastrodia elata. The sequence goes on along the minus strand of JACERR010000390.1, from coordinate 13,955 downwards.
TACTCACACACAACCACCAATCCCCAATTCTCAAAACTATCAACGATGGCAGTCTAACAATCATCCTGCTGGACCTGCCCGAGTATATGCCTTAACTCTTATTGAAGCCGCTGAAGATAACAATGTGGTTTCAGGTACACACTCCTAAACCTCTCTCCTGCTAATTACATTTCTGTACTTTAAATATTTTCAAGTCGTTAATGCGAAATTGTGTAAATTTAGGCACACTTTATTTCAATAACCAACCTTATAAAGTATTGTTCGATACTGGTACCAGTCACTCATTTATCTATGAACGATTTGCTAATAACCTTAAACTTCACGCATGCAACCTAGCACAAAAGTTGAGTGTTGGACTTCCATCAGGAATCCAACTAAGTGCCCATAAATTTTGCAATATTAAAGTCCCAATAAATGATCAGAAATTTCAGGCCAAACTAATCATCCTACCGATAGCTAACTTTGATATCATCCTCGGGACGAATTGGCTCAGTGCAATAATGCTGAAATAAACTATCATAAAAAGAGTCACTCTCCATTCTCAGGGCAAGCCTGAAACGTTTGTAGGAAAAACCAGCACGCAGTTATCCTTAATAAATGCCATTAGAGTCGAACAATTGATTATCAAGGGTTGTAATGCCTACCTAGTTACCATGATGGGCGAAACAAAAGAAAATATCTCTCTTGCTGATTGTAAGGTAGTTAAAGAATTCACCGATGTATTTCCAGAAGATTTGCCCAGTGTACCTCCTTTCAGAGAAGTAGAATTCTCTATTTAATTGATCCCTGGTACCCAGCCGATATCCAAAGCACCTTATAGAATGGCACCTAAGGAGCTTCAAGATCTCAACGAGAAATTGCAAGAGCTCTTGAATAAAGGCTTCATTAGGCCAAGCATGTCCCCTTGGGGAGGGCCGATTTTATTTGTGAAAAAGAAGGATGGATCTATGCGTATGTGTATAGATTATCGTGAATTGAATAAGGTTACCATAAAGAACAAATACCCACTGCCTAGAATTGATGATTTGTTCGACCAGTTATCCGGAGCCGTGATATTTTCCAAAATTGATCTAAGGTCTGGATACTATCAACTGCGAGTAAAAGAAGACGATGTAGGGAAGACTGCTTTCCGTACTCGCTATGGCCACTTCAAGTTTTTGGTGATGTCATTCGGACTCACTAATGCACCATCAATCTTTATGGATTTGATGCAACATGTGCTAAAACCATATTTGGACAAGTTTGTGATCATCTTCATCGATGATATCCTCATTTATTCCAAAATCTAAGAGATCATGAAGAGCATCTGAGGCTAGTACTAGAAACTTTGCACGAGTATCAACTTTATGCCAAGTTCTCCAAATGCAAGTTTTGGCTTTACTGCATTGCATTTTTGGGGCACGTAGTCGATGCTCAGGGTATTCGGGTAGATCAGAGTAAAGTAAGAGCTATTCAGGACTGGGCTCAACCCAAGTTTGTCACCGACATTAGACGTTTCTTGGGATTAGCGGGATACTACAGGAAGTTTGTTATGGGCTTTTGCCAGATTGCTTTACTATTGACTAAATTGACTCTAAAGGCCGTTCCGTTCATTTGGAGTCTGGAGTGCGAGGAAGCATTTCAAACTCTAAAGAATGCTCTTTCTACCACTCCAGTTCTGGTTCTACCTAAAGAAGGTTTGAACTATCATGTATATATCGATGCCTCTAGAATCGGTCTAGGTTGTGTTTTAATGCAAGAGGGTAAGGTAATTGCTTACGCCTCTCATCAACTAAAACCCCACGAGCAAAATTATCCAGTTCATGATCTTGAACTTGCAGCCGTAATATTTGCCTTGAAAATATGGCGTCACTCTCTGTACGGAGTGCAATGTTCAATTTTTATGGATCATCAAAGTTTGAAGTATATCTTCACCCAGAGAGAGTTGAATTGCTGCCAGAGAAGATGGTTGGAGCTCATCAGTGATTATGATCTCAGTATCCAATATCATCCAGGAAAAGCTAATGTAGTGGCCGATGCTCTTAGTCCTCGTGCTACTTTAACCTCTATGATTGCATCCAGTTTCTTAGAACCTGAATTTTGTAAGCTCGGGATTTCTCTGGTAAGTGGCGATATGTTGAGTTCGCTATTAGCAAATATTAATGTGGAACCCACTTTCCACCGAGATGTCTCTATCTCGCAAACCAAAGATGATGAGTATCTGAAATTTAAAGCAGATATTAAAGGTGGTCTTCGTCAGGATTTGTAGTTGCGGAATGGTGTAGTTTATCAAGGTAATCGATTGTGGATTCCTAAGTCCATGCATCAAGAAGTTTTAGTCGAAGGCCATAATTCTGGGCATCACGTTCACCTAGGCAGTACTAAGATGTACCAAGATTTGAAGCAATCATTTTGGTGGCCAGGTATGAAGAAAGATGTAGCTGACTTTGTGGCCAAATGTCATGCCTATAATTTAGTGAAGGCCAAACACCAAAGACCTGGTGGTCTCCTGCATCCATTAGATATCCCGGAATGAAAATGGTTTGATATATCCATGGACTTTGTCATGGGATTGCCTCATGCAAAATCAGGTGCCGATGCGATCTGGGTGATAGTAGATTGCTTAACCAAATCAGCACATTTTCTTCCCATCCGTCAAACTGATTCTGTAGAGAAGTTAGCAAAACTCTACATCAAGGAAATTGTCAGATTGCATGGGATTCCTAAGTCAATTGTATCTGATAGAGATAACAGATTTACTTCCAAGTTTTGGCAAGCTGTGCATCAAGATCTGGGTATGACTCTAGTCATGAGTATAGCTTTTCATCCTCAAATGGATGATCAAACTGAAAGAGTGAACCAAGTGTTAGAAGATTTGCTTATGTTATGTATTATTAATTTTGCTGGTTCATGGGAAGATCACATCTCGTTAGTGGAGTTTGCCTACAATTTTACAATTTTCAAGCCAGTATTAAGATGGCCCCTTATGAAGCGCTGTATGGAAGAAAATATAGTACTCCACTAACCTAGTCAGTAACAGGAAGCGTTCAGCTTTTTGGTTCAGAATTAGTTGAAGAAACTAGTAATAAGATCAAATTAATTTAGCAGAGAATTCATTCAGCTCAAGATCGTCAAAGCAAGTATCATGATTCTCATCACAGTCTCCTAGAATTTAATGTGGGAGATTCTGCTTATCTAAGAGTCAGTCCAATGAAAGGTGTCTACAGATTTGGTGTAGCTGGGAAACTCAGTCCCCGCTATGTTGGACCTTTCAAAGTGTTGGCCAAGGTAGGATCATCTGCCTACCAGTTAAGCCTTCCTGATGGCTTTGCAGCCTTTTCACAACATATTTCATGTATCGTCATTAAGAAGATGTCTTAGAGACCCTTCTCATCTCGTTCAACTTCCAGCAGTAGAGATTCAACCTGATCTTTCGTATGTCGAAAAACCTATCAGAATCTTAGCTCATGATAAGAAACAGCTAAGGAATCGTTCAATTCTTATGGTCAAAATTTAGTGGAAGAATCAATCGTTAAAAGAGTCTACTTGGGAGAAAGAGGTGGATATGCACAATAAATATCCCCAGCTCTTTGTAAGCTCAGATACTGTTCTTCTCTTTTCTATCAATAATATTTAAACTTGTATTATATCAATCAGACAGCAGACGCAAACCCGAGCACTGTGGATCATTGTCCACCTCTCGACCCATCTGCGTCTGGTCCCCCCTAATAGTCAGGATCTCCTCAGCCACGTGGCAGTACGGGATAAGCCCCGGAATTCCTCTCCTGCCCTTGGCGCGTTCATCTTGCCGGCTGCCATCTTCCCAAATTGCCCAAGGCCATTGGCCCGATCCATTCCCTTTGGCCCGAGCCTCCTGCCATTTCCAAGCTCTAGAAACCACCCCCAAAGCTCCCTCACACCTATAAATACCCCTAGCACCACTTAGTGAGCCCCTTTGCTCACTGAGACTCCTCAATTTTCCCAGCTGAAGCCTCTGGAGCTCTCGTCTTCCTCGGGGATTCCTGGCATTTCCCGAAGGCTTGAACCACTGATAGAGGGCTCGTCTAGTGTTCAGACCCCCTGTGCTCCTTCGTCTGACCCTCAGGAAGCTTAAGGACACCTCAATTCCCCCTGGTCAAGCCTGCAGCCTGACTTGAGGTACAGCCTTCCCCCATTGAAATTTCTTCAGCTCATTTCCATTCTGACTTCTGGATTGAGCCCTGGATGTCATCTAGAGAACCTTAGGCAACTAGGAAACCCATGGTGATTGTCTCCTGGGGCTAAGCTAGCTTGAGTTGATCATGTCGATCGATTGAGCTAGCAGCCGAGCCAATGGCGAGTCCGAGTAAGGACCCAGTGATTGGCTATGCCTCAGGTTAAGATAGGTTGGGAGTTCAACTCGTCTCACTTCTCTGAACGTGTAGGGATCAAACCCCAGTCGAATCGAGGCCTCTGTGAGCAGAATTTCCCCCTCACAGTTAGCCTGAGACGCTCGTATCAAATGCGTCTCGGTCGAGTAGCACCCCATCAATCCAGAGGGATCCAAATGGGGGTTCTTGGTTCAATCGACATGTCTCGACTCCCTGAATGTGTAGGGATCGAGTTGAGCCGTTATCGTCATCGGAGCACCAAGAATTTTGGCGCTGAAGCTCGACTGACCCGGGACCCGTCGAGAGGAAGAAGACGAAGATGCAGGTCCTAGGTCGGGCCGACCCCGCCCCGCACGGTTTGAGTTCGAGCCGTGTCTAATTAATTAATTATAGGAATGTATTTTTAAAGGTTATGTGATTAATTAATTAAATCATATAGTTTTAATTGAAATAAACATTCAGATTAAATTAATTAAATAACTTTGGCTATATTGATCCAAATGGTATGATCCAATATACCATTTGAATTAGAAAAATACAATGAATCTAAATATAAAATAAAATCACAGATCCAATGGCTGGATTTAAAAATAATTGCCCAACTCCTTGCTGAACTTATTTAAATCATAAAAAAATTAGTTATATATCCAAATATTGAGATTTAGGACTCTGATTGCTCCTTGGACCCTAGAGAACAATATTTTATTTTGGATATTAATTTCTCTTAATCTCTCATTAATCACACTAATTAGGGATTAGCAAAATTAACCCTAATTAAACCTTTGATTTTAATAAACATTGTTCCTAATGCTATTCTAAGTGCACTAGAATCATTTGGAAAGGTTAGATTGCCCTAAAATACCCTTAAATTACTAATCTCCAAAATTAGCTTAAATAAGTGATTAGTGCTAATTAGTTTAATTAAGTGGACAAAACCCAAGATGAATCCATTTCCTACCTTATTAATCAATATGAAACACATTAAAATAGATTTGGATTAATTTGGATAACTAAACCCTAAAATCCCAATTTTAGCCTTAAGAGGGGCATTTTGGTCATTTTGACCAAAATGAGCTTAAGTGCCCTAAAACCTTGGGAAATTTAGTAAATTAACCCTAAGATAGATTAGAAATGTTCTCTGAACTCTTAGACTAATAATAATATTAATGTGATCATTTATTTAAACAATCCTCAATTAAGCCCTAATTAAGACACTTAGATCTTAAGTGAAGTTAAAGAAGTCACTTAAGCTTAACCCTTAAATGTAATCATTTCAAAAGTCATTTGGTAAGTTCAAACTAGTTAAATTATAAGCTTAAATGCTAAAAGAAATAATAATGGAATATCCTAAATTAAAATCTAGCTTAAAGTCTAAAGTGATCAAACATCAAATCCTTAGATCTTAAGTAGCCTAAAAGGATCAATTTGAGTTTGATGTTTAATTTAATAATTAAAATTGTCAATTTCAACCTTAATAAGCTCCATATAGTTTAACTATGAACTTAGATTCTAAAAGAATTAGAAATGGAAGCTCTTAAGATAAAACTCTAATTTAGAAATCTAAAGTGATCAAACCTCAGATCCTTAGATCCCAGATCTTAGACCTAAATCTTCAATTTGAATTAAACCATCTCTAATTGAATTCTTTAAATGATTGATTATTTAATCTTTTGAAACCTTCCATGTGGGTATAGGATGATTCAATCTATAAGATAATGAAATTATCTTAAAGGTTGAATATAGATCTTAGATTTTCAAATTCTTAATCGATTATTTTATCTTATAATCAATAGAATAGCCTTTCGCTAAGTTTGTAGTTCCTGGATCTTTCAGCTTATAGGATCCTTTACATTTAATTTGGGTAATAAGTGTGAACCCTAGATCCTAATTAGGATATTACCTTGGATTTAGGATTTGAACTCAACGTAGGGTTTAAGTTCTAAATCCTTAAATCTTGATTTACTTAATCAAGATTTGGGTAAGAGAGTAAAATATAAATAAATTAGGCCGTTGATCTACTTACTTAAACCATATAGTCGTCACATGATTTTTGATTAGGACATGTTAAGTTCTAATATTAATTTTAAGGATGTAAATCTAAAATTCTACTCGATAGCTGGATATTGGAGATCCTAAACTTGTAATTTATAAGAGTAGTTAGATTGGGTAATTAGATTACATCAGATATCACATAGTATAGATTGAGTCTCTTGCTTACTTTGACTAGATTGCTTAGCATACCTTGGATATTGAGCCTTATCCCATGAGCATAATAGGAGAACTTAGGATATGGATGATACATCCTAAGTTAGTATTTGAATTGCATATCATTCAGTTTTACCTTGTTTGCAGTTGGTAGAATATGTCTTAGCTTAGTCTGCCTCTTTAGTAGTAGAATTGTATAGACTGGACTCATACCTAGCATATGTGGACAGCTAGGCTGGGGATTGATTGATTGATATTGGAGGCCCTGGATTGCCTATGGCTAGTATGGCAGTACTATATCTTAGGCTTATTGCTACTTTAGTTGAATTGTTCAATATTATTTTCTAATTTGCTTTACCACATGCTTCAGTGACCTTATTTTCAGTATTTGCTTGCTTTGCCACATGACTCAGTGGCTTTATATTTCATAGATTGCTTTGCTTTTGCCACATGTCTTAGTGGCGTTTCTTTTCATTTCCTATTCTTAACTAGCAAGTTGGATGTATACTCATATGGCTTACTTATATATATTGGCATGTTTAGGATGCTAGAATTGCACGTTTTTAGTACTTGTGTTTCTTTTATATATTTAGCATGTGTTAACATGATCATAAACATGTTAGGTTCAGAATTGTATTGTAGTTGCTATTTCTTTTAACTATTAGCCTGACTTTGTTTATTTTGCATTGTATGTTTTGCATACTAGTTGCAGGCTATAAATGAATAGTTTATAGTTACCCATTTCTTTCATAGCTTGTTGCACCCTTTACTGCTTGCATGGTTAGTTAAATTAAAAAGTGATATCCTTAAAATGTTATGTTCATTAAAATAGCCTAAAATGTACTTAGACAATTGTCTAACTGTAACCTTTTTGTTTTGTTGGCTGGGGCCCTAGCATTTGTGATATCGACAAATGTTAGATTCATACGTGTTCGTGGGCAGTGTCGTAGAAGAGGAGCAGGTTCAGGAGGAGGATCGTGCTGCTGCTGTTTAGTTAGATTTTGCCTTTATTTCAGTGAGTTTGAGAGACATTTTTATTCTCTTTAAACTTCAGTTTGTAATAATTAATTCTGGATGTATTTCATTTTTATATTGTGATGGGTTACTCTGTTGCATTCTCTTTTCCTACTATGTATGCTTGTTGATGTTACTCTATTATTTGTTGTTTCCGCCACTTTGATTCTTGTATATTGATGATGTTATAATACTTAGTGACGAGTCCTTGACTTAAGGCTGGTTGGGTTTACCTAACCTTACTTAAGTTGGGGATTTGCCATAGTTGGAGCACTGTACTTCCTTGTTGTTTATACGGGGGCCCCACACTGGGACCCTAGTGGGATTGAATTATATTAAATGTGAACCTATTTTACACGCGTGTTTCCGCACAAAAAGCGGGACCCTGTGCTGTAGCGGGAAAATCGCTACCACGCGCTGCCGCGCAAAAAGCGCTCCACCGCCTGAAATTGCAAAATGCCCATAATTTCTTAAAAACTGCCCAGTTTTGACTAAAATGGCCAAAACATCCCGGTTTTGGTATTTTAAGGTCCCTAAGACACTAGTGGGACTGAAGTATATCAAATGTGAACTTATTTTAGCTGCGCGCTCCTGTGCGAAAAGCGCTAGCATGCACCGTCGCGCGAAAGCCGCTGCAATGCGCTACAGCGCCTGAAATTGTAAAATGCCCATAATTTCTTTAAAACTATCCAGTTTTGGCTAAAATGGCCAAAACTTCCTGGTTTTGGTATTTTAAGATCCCTAGGACCCTAGTGCGAGTGAAGTATATCAAATCTGAACCTATTTTAGTGGCGGGCTCTCGTGCAAAAAGCGCTATCGCGCGCTGTCACGTAAAAAGCGCTCCAGCGCGCCGCAGCGCCTGAAATTACAAAATTCTCATAATTTCTTAAAAACTGCCCAGTTTTGTCGGAAATGGCCAAAACTTCACGGTTTTGGTATTTTAAGGTCCCTAGGACCCTAGTGGGACTGAAGTAAATCAAATGTGAACATATTTTGGACGCGCGCTCCCCTGCGAAAAGCACTACCGCGCGCTATCGCGCGAAAAGCGCTGCAGCGCGCTACAGCGTCTAAAATTGCATAATGCCCAGAATTTCTTTAAAACTGCCCAGTTTTGGCTGAAATGGCCAAAACTTCACAGTTTTGGGATTTGAAGCTCCCCAAGGCCCTAGTGGGAATGAATTATATCAAATGTCAACATATTTTAGCCGCCGCACGAAAAGCGCTACCGCGTGCAGCTGCGTGAAAAGTGCTCCCATGCACTGCCGCGCATAAAGCGCTTCAGCGCGCTGGAACGCCTGAAATTACAAAATGCCCAGAATTTATTAAAAAATGCCCAGTTTTGGTTGGAATGGCCAAAACTTCATAGTTTTGGGATTTTAAGGTCCTTAGTACCCTAGTGGGACTGAATTATATCAAATGTGAACCTATTCTAGCCGCACGCTGTCGCGCGAACAGTGCTGTCGTGCGCGGCCGCGTGAAAAGCGCTACCACGCGAAAAGCACTCCAGCACCTAAAATTGCAAAATGCCCAAAATTTATTAAAAAATGCGTAGTACTGGCTGAAATAGCCAAAACTTCACGGTTTTGGGATTTTAAGGTCCCTAGGACTCTAGTGGGATAAAATTATATCAAATGTGAACATATTCCAGCCGCGTGCTACCGCGCAAAAATCGGTACTTCGAGCTGCAGCGGGAAAAGCGCTCTCGTGCGCTGCCGTGCGAAAAGTGATCCAGCGAGTTGTAGCGCGCTGCAGCACCAAAAATTTCAAAATGCCCAGAATTTCTTAAAAACGGCCCACTTTTGGCAAAATTTGCCAAAACTTCACGGTTTTGGTATTTTCAACGCCCTAGGACCCTAGTGGGACTAAATTATATCAAATATGAACCTATTTTAGCCGCGTACTGCTCCGCGAAAAGCACTACCGTGAGAAAAGCACTCTAGCGTGTAATATCGCGCTGCGGCGCCTGAAATTGCAAAATTCCAAGAATTTCTTAAAAAATGCGCAGTTTTGGCTTAAATGGCCAAAACTTTACGGTTTTGGTATTTTAAGATACTTAGGACCCTAGTGGGACTGAATTAGAAGAAATGTGAACCTATATTGGCCGCATTGCAGGGCCTAAAATTACAAAATAGCCAGAATTTTTTAAAAACTGCCCAGTTTTGGCTTAAATGGGATTGAATTATATCAAATGTGAACCTACTTTAGCCGCGTGCTTCCGCACAAAAAAGGGGGACCATGCGCTATCACGGGAAAATCGCTACCGCGCGCTGCCGCGCAAAAAGCGCTCCAGCGCCTGAAATTGCAAAATGCCTAGAATTTCTTAAAAACTGCTCAGTTTTGGCTGGAATCACCAAAACTTCTCGGTTTTGGTATTTTAAGGTCCCTAAGACCCTAGTGCGACTGAAGTATATCAAATGTAAACCTATTTTAGTCGCGCGCTGCCACGCGAAAAGTGCTCCAACGCGCTCCAGCGCGCTGCAGCGCTTGAAACTGCAAAATTCCCTGAATTTCTTAAAAACTTCTCAATTTTGGCTGAAATGGCCAAAACTTCATGATTTTGGTATTTTAGGGTACTTAGGACCCTAGTGGGACTGATTTATATCAAAACTGAACCTATTATAGTTGTGCGCTACCGCGCAAAAAGCGCTACTGTGTGAAAAGCGCTGCCGCGCGAAAGGAGCTGCAACCCGCTGCAGCGCTTGAAATTGCAAAATGCCTAAAATTTTTTAAAAACTGTCTAGTTTTGGCCGAAATGGCCAAAACTTCACAGTTTTGGTATTTTAAGGTCCGTAGGACCATAGTGAGACTGAATTATATCAAATGTGAACCTATTTTCGTTGCGCGCTGCCGCACGAAAGGCGCAGCACTGCCTGAAATTTTAAAATGCCCAGAATTTCTTAAAATCTGCCTAGTTTTGGCTGAAATGGCCAAAACTTCACAGTTTTGGTATTTTAAGGTCCCTAGGACCTTTGTGGGACTGAATCATATCAAATGTGAACAAATTTTAGCTACGCGCTACTGCGTGAAAAGCGCTACCACACGTTGCTGCGCAATAAGCGCTCCAGCACGCATAAGCGTGCTGCAGCGCGCTTTGCGGCCCCTGAAATTGCAAAATTCCCAGAATTTCTTAAGAACTGCCTAGTTTTAGCTGAATGGCCAAAACTTCACGCTTTAGGGTTTTTATGATTTTGAGGTCCCTAGGACCCTATTGGGACAGAATTATATCAAATTTGATACTATTTTAGTGGAGTGCTGCCACACGAAAAGTGCTACCGCGCGATCTAGCGCCTAAAATTGCAAAATCCTCAGAATTATTTAAAAACTGCCCAATTTTGGTTGAAATGTCCAAAACTTCCTGATTTTGTATTTTAAGGTCCCTAGTACACTAGTGGGACTGAATTATATCAAATGTGAACATATTTTAGCCGCGCCCTATCGCGCGAAACGCGCTAACGCGCGCTGCCACCCGAAAAGCGCTCCAGCACGTTGTAGTGCCTGAAATTGTAAAATGCCTAGAATTTATTAAAAACTGCCCAGTCTTTGCTTCAACGCAAAAAGCGCTTTCACGCGCTGTAGTGCCTGAAATTACAAAATGCCCAAAGTTTCTTAAAGCTGTCTAGTTTTAGCTAAACTGGCCAACACTTTAAGGGTTGGCAATTTAAGCTCCCCGGGACCGTTGTGGGACTAAATTATATCAAATGTGAACCTATTTTAGCCACGCACTGCGCACGAAAAGCACCACCGCACGTTGCCACGCGAAAAGCGCTCCAACGCGCTGCAGCGCCTGAAATTGCAAAATACCAAGAATTTCTTAAAAACTGCTTAGTTTTGACTGAAATGGCCAAAACTTCACAGTTTTGGTATTTTAAGGTCCCTAGGACCCTAGTGGGACTGAATCATATCAAATGTGAACCTATTTTACCCACATGCTACCACATGAAAAATGCTAAAGCGCACTGCCGCGCGAAAAGCAGAGCAGCGCGGGTAGCGGCGCCTGAAATTGCAAAATGCCTAGAATTTCTTAAAAACTGCCAGTTTTGGCCGAAATGGCTAAAACTTCACGGTTTTGGTATTTTAAGGTCCCTAAGACCACATAGTGTGACTGAATTATATTAAATGTGAACATATTTAAGCCGCGCGCTGCCGCGCGAAGAGCGCACCCGTGTGAAAAGCGCTCCAGCGCTGCGGCTCTTGAAATTGCAAATTGCCAAGAATTTCTTAAAAACTTCTCAGTTTTGGCTGAAATGGCTAAAACTTCACGATTTTGGTATTTTAAGGTCTCTATGACCCTAATGGGACTGAATTATATCAAATGTGAACATATTTTAGACGCGCACTGCTGCGCAAAAAGCGTTGCAGGGAGCTGCCGCGCGAAAAGCGCTCCAGCGCCTAAAATTGTAAAATGCCCAGAATTTCTATAAAAATGCCCAGTTTTGGCCGAAATGGCGAAAACTTCACGGTTTTGGTATTTTAAGGTCCCTAAGACCCTAGTGGGATTGAATTATCTCAAATGTGAACCCCTTTAAGCCTCGCGCAGCCGCACGGAAAGCGCTCCTGCACGAAAATTGATCCAGCGCGCTGCAGCGCCATAAATTGCAAAATGCGCAGAATTTCTTAAAAACTTCCCAGTTATGGCTGATATGGCAAAAACTTCACAGTTTTGGTATTTTAAGATCCGTAGGACCCCTGTGGGACAGAATTATATCAAAGGTGAACCTATTTTAGATGTGGGTTGCCGCGCGAAATGCGCTGCAGCGCGCTGGAGCGCGAAAAGCGCTCGAGCGCGCTGCAGCGCCTGAAATTGCAAAATGCCCAGAATTTCTTTAAAACTTCCCAGTTTTGATTGAAATGGCCAAAACTTCACGATTTTGGTATTTTAAGGCCCCTAGGACCCTAGAGGGGCAGAATTATATTAAATGTGAACCTATTTTAGCCACGCGCTGCCGCACAAAAAGCGCTAACGCGCACTATTGGGCGAAAAGCGCCGCCACGCGAAAAATGCTTCAGCGCGTTACAGTTCCTGAAATTACAAAATGCCCAGAATTTCTTAAAAACTGCCCAGTTTTGGCTGAAATGGCTAAAACTTCACGATTTTAGTATTTTAAGGTCCCTAGGACCTTAGTGAGACTGAATTATATAAAATGTGAACCTATTTAAGCAGCGCGCTGCCGTGTGAAAAGCGCTGTAGCCCCTGAAATTGCAAAATTCCCAGAATTTCTTAAAAACTTCCCAGTTTTGGTTGAAATGGCCAAAACTTCACGGTTTTGGTATTTTAAGGTCCCTAGGACCCTGGTGGGATTGAATTATATCAAATGGGAACCTATTTTAGCCGCGCGCTGTTGCATAAAAAGAGTTACAGCACGCAGCCGCTCGAAAAGCGCTCTAGCGCCTGAAATTATAAAATGCCAATAATTTCTTAAGAACTACCAAGTTTTGGCATAGATGGCCAAAAGTTCACAGTTTTGGTATTTTAAGACCCCTAGGACCCTAGTAGGACTGTGTTATATCAAATGTGAGCCTATTTTAGCCCCGCGCTGCCACATGAAAAACTCTAATGCGCGTTGCCGCGCGAAAAGCGCTCCAGCGCGGCAGCGGTGCCTGAAATTGCAAAATACCCAGAATTTCTTAAAAACTGCCCAGTTTTGGTCGAATTGGCTAAAACTTCACGGTTTTGGTATTTTAAGGTCCGTAAGACCCTAGTGGAACTGAATTATATCAAATCAGAACCTATTTAAGCCGCGCGCTACCGCATGACAAATGCTCCCGCGCGAAAAGCGCTCCCGTGCGAAAAGCACTCTAGCGCGCTGCAGCGCCTGAAATTGTAAAATGCCTAGACTTTCTTAAAAACTGCCCAGTTTTGGCTGAAATGGCCAAAACTTCACAGTTTGGGATTTTAAGGTCCCTAGGACCATAGTGGGAATGAATTATATCAAATGTGAACCTATTTTAGCAGTGCGCTACCGCGCGAAAAGCGCTGCCACACGAAAAGCGCTACAGCACGCCGCTGCGTGAAAAGCACTCTAGCGCGTTGCAGCGCCTGAAATTCCAAAATACTCAAAATTTATTTAAAATACCCAGTTTTGGCCAAAATGGCTAAAACTTCACGATTTTGGTATTTTAAGGTCGCTAAGACCCTAGTGAGACTGAATTATATCAAATGTGAACCTATTTAAGCCGTGCGCAGCCGCGCGAAAAGCGCTCTCGCCCGAAAAGCGCCTAAAATTGCAGCACCTAAAATTGCAAAATGCCCAGAATTTCTTAAAAGCTTCCCAGTTTTGGCTGAAATGGCTAAAACTTTATGATTTTGGTATTTTAAGGTCCCTAGGACCCTAGTGGGACTGAATTTTACCAAATGTGAACATATTTTAGATGCGGGCTACCGCACGA
>JACERR010000038.1:262500-276476 GCA_016760335.1 Gastrodia elata | reverse complement strand
TATGTGGTGTGTGTGTGTATGTGTGATAACACATACATGTGTGTTATTTATATTTATATACAGATAAGTATATATATGTAGAATATATTAATCTCTATATATGTGTGTGTGTGTGTTTGTGTGTGTGTCTATCTATATATTTATATATAATTATGAGTGAGTATACCCAACACACCCATATATACTAATCCTTATGGGTGTGTTTGTGTGTCTATATATGTATATATACAGTTATGAGTATGTATTCCTAACAAACGCACACAAACACTCACACTCTATATATATACGGTTGTGAGTATGTAAAATATATATATAGACACACATACACACACACACACATATAGAGATAAGTGTATACAACACACACAGACACACACACACACACATACATATATATACTAATCTCTATGTGTCTATATATTTATATATGTTTATGAATATGTATACCCAATATTTGTGCGAGTGTGTGTGTGTGTGTATATATAACACATACATGTATGTGTGTGTGTGTGAGAGTATATATGTGTGTGTGTGTGTATATGTGTGTTGGGTATACATACTCATAATCATATATTATGTTCATAGACACAAATATAGTTGTTAGTATATAAGAGTATGTGTGTGTGTTTGTGTGTATGTGTGTGTGCATGTGTGTTGGGTATACATAGAGATAAGTATATACAACAGTGAGTGAGTATATATATATATATATATATATACTTGTATATAATACATATATGTGTGTGTCTATATATTTATATATATTTGTGAGTATGTATACCCACCACACACACACATCCACACATATATACTTATCTCTATATGTGCGTGTCTATATATAAATATATTCTGTGTGTGGCACACAGGGACACACACACACATGAAGATAAGTATATATGAGTGTGTCTGTATATATATATATATAGAAATGCACAAACACACATACATACTCACATGTGTCTATATATATTTATAGGTTTGTGAGTGTATGTTTGTGTGTGTGTGGGTGTCTATATATATATTCGGACACACACACACACATACTCACATATACTAATCTCAATATATTATCTTAGTTTGAGTGTGTGTGTATAATGTATACACATATATATATATATATATATATATAATTATGAGTGAGTATACGGTTATCAATATGTATGCCCAAAACACATATATACTTATCGCAAGAGTCTATATATATACATATATATATATATATATATATATATATATATATAGACAAACACACATGTGTGTGTCTCTGTATATATGCATACAGATAATAAATTTATATATATTTATGTATGTGTATATATATATATATATATATATATATATATATATATATATATATGCATACATACAATCGTATATATATGTATAAACACACACACTCATATATATTAATCTTTATATATATTATGAGTATGTATACCCAGCACACATACCTAGACACATACACACACACACAAATCCACACATATAGAGATTATATATATATGTTTATGTGTGGTGTGTGTGGTGTGTGTGTGTGTGTGTTAACACATACGTCTGTGTTATTTATATTCATATATAGATAAGTAAATATATGTAGAATATATTAATCTCTATGTGTGTGTGTGTGTGTCTATCTATATATTTATATATAATTATGAGTGAGTATACCCAACACACTCATATATACTAATCCTTATGTGTGTGTTTGTGTCTATATATGTATGTATACAGTTACGAGTATGTATTCCTAACACACGCACACAAACACACACTCTATATATATACGGCTGTGAGTATGTAAAATAAATTTATAGACACACACACACACACACACATATAGAGATAAGTCTATACAACACACACAAACACACACACACACATATACTTACATATACTAATCTCTATGTGTCTATATATTTATATATGTTTATGAACATGTATACCCAATATTTGTGTGAGTGTGTGTGTGTGTGTGTCTATATAACACATACATATATGTGTGTGTGTGAGAGTATATATGTGTGTTGGGTATAAATACTCATAACCGTATATATATTCATAGACACAAATATAGTTGTGAGTATATAAGAGTATGTGTGTGTTTGTTGTGTATGTGTGTTTGTGTGTATGTGTGTGTGCATGTGTGTTGAGTATACATAGAGCTAAGTATATACAACAGTGAGTATATATATATATATATACATGTATATAATACATATATGTGTGTGTCTATATATTTATATATATTTGTGAGTATATATACCCACCACACACACACATACACACATATATACTTATCTCAATATGTGCGTGTCTATATATAAATATATTATGTGTGTGGCACACAGGGACACACACACACATGAAGATAAGTATATATGAGTGTGTCTGTATATATATATATATAGAAATGCACACACACACACATACATACTTACATGTGTCTATATATATTTATAGGTTTGTGAGTGTATGTTTGTGTGTGTGTGGGTGCCTATATATATATTTGGACACACACACACACACTTACTCACATATACTAATCTCAATATATTATCTTAGTTTGAGTGTGTGTGTGTTTTATGTATATATAGCTGATAAATTTGTTTGTACATATGTGTGTGTATGTCTATATATGTATATGCGGTTATAAGTATGTTTACCCAATGTGTATCTATATATTTTTATAAATGATTGTATGTATATCTAACACACACACACACACATATACACACTCATATATACTAATTTCTATGTGTGTTTGTGTGTGTGTGTGTGTATTGGGTAGACAAATTCACTATATGTGTTGGGAATATGTATTGTGTGTGTGTGTGTGTGTGTGTGTTTGGTATATATACTCACAATTGTATATATATATATATAGACACACACACACACACACAATGCATAGTTGCAACACATATTGTGAGTTTGTATACCCAACACACACACACACACACAAACACACATATAAAGATTAGTATATATGAGTGTGCGTGTGTGTGTGTGTGTGTGTGTGTGTTGGGTAACATACTCACAATGTGCGACTATATATTATGTGTGTGTCTGTGTGTGTATGTAAATTAAAATACGACTATGAGTATGTATTCCCTACACACATTTACTTATCTCCATGTGTGTGTGTATACCTAACACATACACACACACACACACACACACACACACACACACACACATATATATATATATATATATATATATATAAATAAGTATAAGTATTCCCAACAGACACACACACACACACACACACACGCACACACACAGATATATATATATATATATATAAATAAGTATAAGTATTCCCAACAGACACACACACACATGGAGATAAGTACATATGTGTGTGCCTATATATATAACACACAAAACACACACACATATGTGTTATCACACACACACACACACACACACACACACACACACACACACACACACACACATATATATATATATATATATATATATATATATATATTCTCTTTGTGTGTGTGCTTATGTGTGTGTGTTAAGTATGTGTATATATATGAGTGTGCATGTGTGTTATGTGTGAGTATGTATACTGAACACACACACACATACTCATATATAGCACACACACACTATTTGTATCTATGTGTGTTGGGTAAGCATACTCACACATAACACACACACATACACATACTCATACATAGCTATTAGTATATAACATACACTCACACACACACACACTCTATGTGTGAGTGCATACACACAGACATACACACACTCATAAGTACTAATTTCTATGTATGAGCATGTTTGAGTGTGTGTGTGTCTATACATACCCATAATATTATGTATATACATATATATATATATATATATATATGAGTCTGTGTGTGTGAGTCTATATCTATATTTTTGTATATTAATCTCTCTATGGTTAGGTGTACATACTCACAACTATATATAAATATATAGACACACATATATGTGTTATCACACATACATAGACACACATACACATAAATACACACACATAAGTATTAGTATATATATATATATATATATATCTGGATGTGTATATATAGTGTGTCTGTGTGGGTATATATACTTACAGCCATATTTTTATATATATAGACACACACACACACATAAACACACACACATAGAGAATAGTATATATGAGTGTTTAGTGTGTGTGTATGTGTGTGTGTATGTGTGTGTGTACTGGGTATACATACTCACAACAAATCTATAGACACACGCACACACATACTCACACACACTCACACATGTATATATACATGTATATAACACTCACATAGAGTTTAGTATATATGAGTGTTGAGTGTGTGTGTGTGTGTCTACATTGGGTATACATGCTCACAACAGATATATAGACATACACACATACACACACACTCATATATAATAATATATGTGTGTTATATATAGGTATATATACATGTGTGTATGTATATGTGTGTATGTGTATTGGGTATACATACTCATAACTATATATACATATATATATTTATATCTATCTCACACACTCATATATACTAGCACATACACACACTAACTATGGGCACACTCATCTATATATATATATATATATATATATATATATATATATATATATATATAGGCACACACACACAAACTAGTATATAGCACACATACACACACACACACTAATGTATCTAACACACAATCATATGTGTGTGTGTGTGTGTACACATACATGCTCACACACACTTATATACACATATACATATAATCATATGTGTGTATACGTATAGACAGTTTTGAGTATGTATGTGTACCCAACACACACATGCACGTATGTAGATTTGATAATGCATACGTGTGTGTATATTTCTATATATATATATATATATATATATATATATATATATATATATTATATTGATAGACAATAGACACACACGCACACACACACACATATACATGGAGATTAGTATATATGAGATGTATTTGTAAGTGTTGGTATACATACTCATACACACACATACACATAAATATACATTTGTGACTATATATATATGACACACACACACATTTGTGTGTGTGTGCGTGAGTATGTATATACAACACAAGCACACAAATATCTCATATATAGTAATCTCTATGTGTATATGTGTGTGAGTGTGTGTATATATATATATATACGGTTGTGTGTGTACAGTTGGAGTGTGTGCATTATATGTGCATTTGTGTGTGTGTGTGTTGGGTTTACACATGTAAGTGTTACACAACACACACTCATATGTGTGTGTGACACAGTGGCTGTACAAACTGTATATAAATATACAGACAGACAGACACACACACACACACTTATATATGTGTTTTATATATGTGTGATATGAGTCACACACATAGAGATAAGTATATATAAGTTTGTGTGTGTGTGTGTGTGTGTGTGTGTGTGATATATATGTAAATATATATCTATATGTGTTTGTTAACACATATGTGTGTTTGTGTGTGTGTGTTGGGTAGTTGTGTGTGGTGTGATGACACCTATGTATGTGTGTGTGTGTGTTGGAAATATATACTCACAACTGTATATAAATATATAGACACACACTTACGCAAACACACATATATATATATCTGTGTATGTGTGTGTATGTTTATTGTGCATATATAATAATTTTTATGTGTGAGTATGCATACACACACATAGAGGTTAGTATATATGAGTGTGTGTGTGTGTATGTGTTACGTATACATACAATATATTTATGTACACATATATGAGTGAGTGTGTGTGTGTTAATACACATGTGAGTATGTATGGCCAACCCATACATACAAATATGCACACACTCATATATACTAATGTCTATGTGTGTTATGTTTACCAAACACACACACACAAACATATATATACAGTAAGTGAGTATATATATCTACACACACTCATATAACACACACATAAATACACACACAAACACACATACATAGAGATTAATATATAGGAGTGTGTATGTGTGTGTGTGTATTGGGTATACATACTCACATAGAGATTAAATGATTATTAGTATACATACTCTATGTGTGAGTGTCTCTGTGTGTCTGTCTTGGGTAACACACACACACATGCATGTATGTACACATGCTCATATATACTAATCTTTATGTGTGTGTGTGTTAGGTACACACACACCGTATATATGAGTCAGTTGTGTGTTTGTGTTTATGTGTGTGTTTGTGCTTATGTGTGTGTGTATGTGTCACATATAAGGATTAGTATGTATACCCACACAACCATACATACTTACAACCATTTGTTGGGTATACATAGATACACACACACATGCATATATATATTAATCTCAATATATGTATGTGCCTATATATATAAGTGTGTGTAACATAAATATTGACACATACATACTTAATACTTCTCTCTATTGTGTGTGTTTAATGGGTATACATACTCACATGTGCGTGTTTGTGTGTGTGTGCATTGGGTATACATGCTCTCAACCATTCTATGCATGTGTGTGTGTGTGTGTGTTCATGTGTGTGCGTATTTTGTCACATAAAGATAGGTAAATATGAGTGTGTGTGTGTGTCTATGTGTATATATATATAAACATGTGTGTATGTGTCTATATACTTATTTATGGTTGTGAATATGTATACTCAACTCACACACACACATACACACACACACACACACACACACACACACACACACACACACACACACACACACTAACAGCACACACTTATAGATTAGTATATATAAGTGTGTGTACAACGCACACACACACACACACACACACACACACATATATATATATATATATATATATATATATATACATATATATATATATATACGGTTATATATCTAGATACTTATACTCACATACTCACTGACACTCATATATACTAATCTCCATATGTGTGTGTGTGTGAGTGAGTGTGTTTGTGTGTGTGTGTCAACACACACACACACACACACACACACACACTCACACACACACACCGTATATATATATATATACTCACAATATATAAGCACACACACATATGTGTTATCACATACACATGTACATATGTATATATATATATATACATGCATATAACACATACGTGTATGTTTCTATATATTTATATACAACAAACTTAAACTCATATATACTTATCTCCATGTATGTGTGTGTTAGGTATACATACTCACAACCGTATATATATATATACTCATCCATGTATATATACGCACACACATGTATGTTTGACTATATATACATATGTGTGTGCATGTGTATAGAGACATATATAAAATGAGTTTGTGTATGTGTGACACACACACACACTCATATATAGACACACACACATATTAGTATACATATTTGAGTATGTATACCCAACACACACACACATAAAACACACATACACACTCGATCATATATATTAATATCGATGTGTGAGTATTATACTCAACACACACACACACACACACACACACACATACACAGATATATATATATATATGTATATATATATATATATATATATATATGTATAGAAACACACACACTCATACATACAAACACACACACACACACGCACATATTCCTATAAGTATTATATAAGTGTGTGTGTATATAACACTTACATGGTTGTGAGTATGTATACCCATATATATGAGTGTATATATGATTGTGTGTGCATGTGCACACACATGTAGACAAATTAGTCTATGTTATATACATGTATATATATATATATATATATGTAAACATGTGTGTGTGTGTGTGTCTATATACTTATTTATGGTTGTGATTATGTATACCCAACTCACACACACACACACACACACTAACACCACACACTTAGAGACTACTATATATAAGTGTGTGTACAACACACACACACACACATATATATATATACGGTTATATATCTATATACTTATACTCAGATACTCCCCCACACTCATATATACTAATCTCCATGCGTGTGTGTGTGTGAGTGAGTGTGTTTGTGTGTCTTAGTGTGTGTGTGTGTGTCAACACACACACACACACACCGTATGTATATATATATATATATATATATATATATATATATATACTTACAATATATAAGCACACACACATGTGTTATCACACACACACACACACATATGTATATATATATATATATATATATATACATGCATATAACACATACGTGTATGTGTTTATATATTTATATACAGCACACTCATATATACTTATCTCTATGTGTGTGTGTGTTAGTTATACAACTCACAACCGTATATATGTATATATATATATATATACACTCATCCATGTATATATACGCACACACATGTATGTTTGTTTATATATACATATGTGTGTGCATGTGTATAGAGATATATATAAATGAGTGTGTGTATGTGTGACACACACACACACTTATATATAGACACACACACATATTAGTATACATATTTGAGTATGTATACCCAATACACAGACACACACACAACACACACACACACTCACTCTTATATACTAATATCGATGTGTGAGTATTATACTCAACACACATGCACACACACACACACACACACACACACACACACACACACAGATATATATATATATATATACAAATCTCTATGTGTGTGTGTGTTGAATATGTATACCCAACACACACACACACATTATTATGGGAATATATACCCAACACACATATATATTTATCACACACACACACACACTTATATACTAGACACACACACATGTGTTTTCACATAACATATGTGTATGTGTATGTGTGTCTATATATACATACTATATGCATCCGTTGTCTGAATTGGGTATACAAACCTATACATAGCATCTACATATTGTAATAATTATCTATATATTAGTATATATGAGTAGACACTCATATATATTTGTCTGTATATTAGATAAGTAAATATGAATATATAACATATGTGAGTGTGTGTGTATGTGTTATCACACACACACACTCATAAAGATATGTGTGTATGTGATACACACACATACAAACACACAAACATAGATGTGTACGCACCGTATATAGTTGTATACCCAACACTCAGACACACATAGAAATTAGTATATATATGTGTGTTACACACACACACATACACTTATATATATACTAATCTCTATGTGTGTTGGTGTATTGGCTAAGCATTCTTATCTGCATATGAGTGTGTGTGTGTGTGTGTGTGTGTGGGTGTGTTGAGTATACATGCTCACATCCATATAGTGTGTATCTCCATGTGTGTGTGTGTGTGTGTTAAGTATACATACTCATAATAAACACACACATGCACACACATGTATACTAATCTCTATGTGTGTGTTTGGCATGCACACACACACACATGTGTGTTTGTGTGTGTGTCTATATATTTATATGATTGTGAGTATATATATTGTGTGTATATATGGTTGTGTTGGGTATACATACTGACAACACACACACACACACTCATATATATTCATGTACATAGACACACACATAAGTGTTATATACATATATACAGTTTGTGTATTGGTGTGTGTGTGTGTTGTGTATATAGTTGTGTTAGATATACATACTCATAACAGACACACATACACTAATGCAAATATACTAATCTCTATGTGTGTTATATACGTGTATATAACACGTACACACACACACAAACACACACACATGAAGATTAGTATATATGTGTGTGTCACATATGGTTGTGAGTATATAGATGTGTTGGTATACTAATCTTTATGTGTATGTGTGTATACATAATCACACATAAAGATTATATATAATATATAGAGATTAGTATATATGAGTGTGTGTGTGTGTGTGTTGGGTATACATACTCACACACACATCACAGCACACATACACACATACACACACTCACATGTGTGTGTGTTTAAGTGTGTGTGTGTTGGGTATACATACTTAGGTATACATACACATACTCATATATAGACACATACACACACACACATATAGATATAACACACACATATATATAGAGATTAGTGTATATGAGTGTGTGTTTGTGTGTGTGTATTTTATATAGGCATACACAGACATAGAGATAAGTATACATGTATACCATAAACACACATGTGTCACACACACATACACTCATATATACTTATCTGTATGTGTATTTGTGTGTGTGTGATAAACATGTGTGTGTTATATACATGTATACTTATCTCTATATTTGTGTGTGCCTATATCACACACACACACACACACACAGAAATATATTAATCTCTATATGTGCGTATTTGTGTGTGTGTGTGATCTATATATGTACTGACACTCATATACCCAATACACAAATACACACACTCATATATACAAATACATATATACAAACACATATACATAGAGATTGATATATATGAGTGTGTAACATTATATAAATATGTGTGTGTGTGTGTGACAACCACACACATATAGAGATAAGTATAAGGGTGTCTGCCTATACACATGCACACATGTGTGAGTTTGTATCGTGTGTATACCCATCACACACACACACACATAAACAAATATGCATACAGACACACACACTTATGTATACCCAAGAAATACACATACACACAAACACACATATTGGGATTAGTATATATATATATATTTATTTATTTAAACATACTCACAATCATATATAAATATATATAGATACATATATACTAATTTCTAATACTCATATATAGTTATATCTATATGTGGGTGTGCATTTGTGTGTGTATGTGGTTGTGTGCATATATGTATACACACATAGAGATAAGCATAATTTTAGATATATTAGGTTGTGTATGCGTGTGTATTCATATAAAGTTTAGACACACACACATATAAAGAGATAAGTATAAATTTACTCAAAACACACATACACATAAACACACACACACACACACACACACTTATATATACTTATCTCCATGTTTGTATGTGTGTGTGTATATAAATCATATATAAATATATACCAATATTTGTGTGTGTGTGTTTTGTGTCATACACACACACGACACACTTATATGAGTGTGTGCACACACACACATACACATGTGTTTATGCTTACATCACACACACATAAACACACACACTCATATATATTGTTGTGATAACACACACACAATATGTAAACAAATATATATATAAACACTCAAATACACATAATCGTATATTTATATATCTAGGTATATATACTTATCTCTATGTGTGTGCACATGCACACACAATCATATATACACTCATATATATGGTTGTATATATGAGTTGTGAGTATGTATATATACCACACACGAATATGTTATCACAACATATGTTTCTTATACACTATATGCCCACACAAACACATACACACACACACACATGACTATGTGTGTATGTTAACACATACCAATGTTTGTGTGTTATGAGTGCGTGTCTATATATATAAGTTTGTGTGCATATATAAATATATATACACATACACATAGAGATTAGTACATATATGAGGGTTCTTACCCAGAAATAAGTATATGTATAGACACAGAGATTAGGATTGACATACACATACACACACACGTGTGTGTGCACACGCGCAAACACACACACATACTCATATATACCTTGGGAGTGTGTTTAGGAGTGTGTTCGTGTATATATAAGTGTGTGTGTATGTGTGAGTGTGTATACCCAACACACACACACACACACACAATGGTTGTGTATGCACACACTCATATCTATCACATAAAACATACACACGCACATAGATATATATATACATACTCATATGGTCTATACACACATACACACACACACAAGTATGTATACCCAACACACACACACACACACACACACATTGTGTGTGTGTGCGTGTATTAGGTATACATACTCACAACCATATATAAATATATAGACACACACTTATGTATACCCAACACACACATACACACACACAGACACACATTTATATATACTAATCTCTATATGTGTTAATACACACAAACACACATAGTGAGTATATATAGATGAACATACTCACAATCGTATATAATATATATATATATATATATATATATATATAAATATATATATATAAACATATGTGTGTATTTGTGTTGTGTGTGTCTATATATATATATATATATATATATATATATATATTAATGTGTGTGTGTATGTGTGTTTGTGTATGTGTTGGGTATACCACACTCACACATCACACACTCACACACACACACACACACACACACACACACACACACACATATATATATATATATATATATATATATATATATATATATATATATATATATCTGTGAGTGTATGTTATTGTGAGTAACACACACACATGCACATGAAGAATGTGTGTGTGTTTATATATATATATATATATTCACAAACACACACTCACACCCACACACACACACACACTCATAGAGATTAGTATATATGAGTGTGTGTTGGGTATACATACTTCCAATCATATATATATATTCACAACTATATATAAATATATAGACACACTCATAAATACTATATACATGCATACAGACACAGATACTACATAGAGATATATACATATAGTATGAGTGCACACACACACACACATAGAGATTGGTATATATGAGTGTGTGTGTGTGTGTGTGTGTATCTATTGGGTATACATACTTACAACTATTTATAAATTTATGTGTGTTAGTGTGTGTGTGTTTGTGAGTATGCATACCCGACACACACACACACATCTGTACACACTCATATATATGTGTATACATATGAGTATATATAAAATTATATGAGATTATGTATATACTTGGTATATATATGGGTATACATACTCACAACCACATATGTGTTGTATACACAGACTCATATATACTTATAGACACATATGTGTGTGTGTAAATATATAGACACACACATAAACATGCACTCATATATACACATACACATATATACGTATATATATTTGTGTGCATACTTGTGTGTGTCTACTATGAGTGTGAGTTAATATGAGTTTATGTGTGCGTATATATATATATATATATATATATATATATGTGTGTGTGTGTGTGTGTGTGTGTGTGTGTGTGTGTGTGTGTGTGTGTGTGTGTGTGTGTTGGGTATACGAACACATATAGACATACACACACACACACACATATTTAAACACACACACACATAGAGATTAGTATATATATATGTGTGTGAGTGTGGCACACACATGGAGATAAGTATATATGTATGTGTGAGTATGTATACCGAACACATATATGAGTGTGTGTGTCTGTGCATATATATACACACTCACAATTGTATATAAATATATAGAAACTTACATAGAAATTAGTATATGTATATAGACATACACACTTAGACACACAATCATATATACTTATCTCTATGTGACATAACACACACACACACACAGAACAATTGTGAGTATGTATTCCTAACATATACACACACACAGACAATCACACACTCATATATATCACACACACATAGAAATTAGTATATATGAGTGTGTGCGTGTATGTGTGTGTGTATGTGTGTGTTGGGTACTCACAATCGTATATAAATATATAGACACACATTGGTATACATACTCATAACCATATATAAATATATAGTTACATAACATGTACATAATATTTATTACATAAATATATAGACACACATACGTATGTGTTATCAGATATATATAAATATATTTATAAAGACATACACACACACACATATAGACACACATAGAGTTCACACACACACAGATATATATATATATAGACATACATACACATATAGACACACACACACAAATACACACACATAAAAATTAGTATATACGACTGTGTGTATATGAATGTGTCTATATGTGTGTGTATTTATGTGTGCGTGTGCATCTATATGTGTGTGTGTGTATATTTATATATCTGTGTGTGTGGTGTAATCTCTATGTGTGTTTTTGT